>CP050225.2:13508450-13725870 GCA_012066045.3 Morus alba | reverse complement strand
CTTGATCTTGCTCTTCTAACTGTTTTTGGTGCAAGCTTCTTTTGTTTGCTTTTGCTCATTTTCTGCTGTTTTGATTAGGGATTTTACTTGGGATTTTTGTGTGATTTTGGCAGACTATGTATTTTGTGTTATATGTTATTTCTTTTTTTTCCCCTTCTTCTTCTTTAATTGGTTTGGCCTTTTTTTTTTTTGCCTGTTAATTGTCTTCTCTTGCTCTTCTGTTCTTTTCATTCGGGATTTTGTATGGCCTTCTTCTCTTTTCTTGCTGAGCTTAATATTTTGGGTTCTATGCAATTTTTTTTAATAAGAAAGAGGCATTCTTCAGTATTTTTTTGCTTCCTTAAAATTTATTGTTGTTTTTTATGTTGGGATTTTTTCTCTTTTACCGATGACAATGGATTTTACTCCATTGTTCTCTTTCTTTCAACAACTACTTCGTTTGGTCAGAAAGAAATTTTCTATCTTCCTCGTAGCAGATTTTCATAGGTAAATCTCGCATTTTTTCTCCTTTTTACACATTTCAGTATTTGCTGATTTTGTTCCTCCGTTGTCACAACCTTAAGGATAGGGCCGTGATTATTGTGGTTTAATTTAAAATTTAACTTAATTAAACTAGACTGTTTAACAAAAATCACAAAAAATAAATACACAAATATCAATATAGTTTGCTCTGGAGACTTTCTTTTACAAATAATATTTAAAACAGTCCATAAAGTCCAAAGAAAATAGTACAACTTTGGGAGAATGTCGACCAAGACAGTTTATATACAGAAATACAGTACATCCCATAATTAAAACTGTAAATCCGAAACAAACGTACCTCTTCGAATCTCGCGCCTTCAATCCATTGGCATCCACTTGTCACATTGTAAATCTAAACTGCTAACTCTTAAAGGGGGTTTAAAACATTGAAAACATAATTGTAAAAGTGAGCGGAATGCCCAGTAGGATATAATTTTATAAAACATTGAAAATAAAGGTACTCACAGTCCAGAGACATACACCCAGAACAGGTCATCCTTTTTTTTTGAAAAAAATGAAATACTCACATAGTAGTAGTAAAATATCATGCAGAGCCATAATATCACTGAGTAAGAAGTGGAAACTCAATAGGAAATTCATACAATTTCCTTTAAAATCATTTTTTTTTCTTTAAACATGTTTTATTCTAAAAAAAATTTCATTGGCCAAAATCATTTAAAATAAGGCTAACAAGGATATAGACAAGAATATCCTACCTCTGGATATCAAACCTGGGCTAGCCTTTCGTTATCCTAGCCTCCACTTTCCTCAAAGCTTTTAATCTGATCCTTCATCTAACATTGTCACAAAATAAAGTTTTAGGACACAATCCTCATTCCTAAAACAAATCAAGTTCAATTATGTATAATTGTTTCCTATTAGTGTGCCTTGACTCAAATCTAAGTTTCACAAAAGACTTTATAATTTAGTTTGGGGGTTTTTTAAAAATTGAAATCCAATTTATGGGTTTGGTTTCCCTTTTAATTTCAGCTTAAAAACAAGGTTTTAAAGAAATTTCAGCAGCTTACCAGCATAAATAGGGAAAATGCCAAACCTGCAATTTAAGTTCAATTTCAAAATAAATTCTCCATAAATCATCAAAACCAGTTTTCAATCAATTCAACAATTGTTCAAATCCAAACCCTAACTTAAAATTATTCAAATCTAACCAAAATCAAACTTTCTCAAGTTTCAAATTCAAATCAAAGAGTGGGTTTCAAAGGGTTTTACCCTAAATTAGTTGATGGAGCCATTCTCTCTCTTTTTGTTTTGTTTTTGTTTTTTTTTTTTTTTTTTTTGTTGTTGTTGCGGCCAAGAACAGTTGGCGTGAGAGAGAGTGAGGGGAAGAGAGAAAACGCCGGTAGGGAGAGAAAGGGAGAGGGAAAGAGCGTCGGCAGGAAGAAAAAGAGAGAGGGAGACCGCCGGTGAAGGGAAACAAAGGAGAGAGAGAGAGAAGAAAAAGAAAGAGAAGAGAGAGAGAGAGTGAGCATGTGTGGCTGCGGAAAGAAGAAGAAAAGGAAGGAAAATGAGAGAGAGAAAAGGAAAAGAAAGAAAGAAAAAGGAAAGAAAAAGAAAAACAAAAGAAAATGTGAGAAAAAATAATAATAAAAATGGTATTTCGAGGAGAGGAAAAGTAAGTGTATTTTTAAAACTGAAAGTAGTTAAAACTTTTAATTACATGATTAATTAAGAAAAATCAATCTTAGGCACACTAATATATCACAATTAACATAATTAAACATGTTTAATTCTTTGAGGTATTATGGCTCTACCCCTCTTAAGGAATTTCGTCCTCAAAATTAGAGCTTACCTCAGGATATGAACATTTGTAGGTATTGTTCTTCCATCAATGCTTCTAATTCCCATGTCACTACCTCAACGCCATGGTGTTGCCATAACACTTTCACTAATGGTATCTCACGACGGTGTAAACTCTCCATCTTCCAGTCGAGAATCTGAATTGGTGCTTCCTCGTAAGTTGTGTCATACTGGATCGGCACATTGTACCATTGCACAATAGCTTCCGGATCAGGTTTACACTCGCGAAGCATAGAAACATGGAACACATTGTGCACATGAGATAATTCATGAGGTAAGGCAAGGTGATAAGCAATGACACCGGCTTGTTGCATGATTTGAAATGGTCCAACGTATCTTAGTGCAAGTTTCCCTTTCACACCAAAACGAGCGATTCCTTTGTATGGTAAAACTCTTAATAAGACAAAGTCAACTTCTATCAACATAGCTCTTCATTTAATCAAACTTATTGGATTATCTAATAGGATTCAATCAACTTGGTCAGTCCTTTAATCTCATACATAGGCTGATTTCATGATTGTTATGGAAACATATGGAAACCATATTACGTGTCATCAGAGGGTAGAAAATTGGTTTCGAATGAAAATAGACATTCAGGGCTTTCCAACGATTTATTACATGCCCTATTTCAAATACTCTAAGCCTTTCAAACACATCTTACAAGAAATTGAAATTCTAAAACTTCAACTTTAAAAGGCATTTTGAAAAGTTTCTAAGTAAAACTTCAACTACACATGTCTCGGCCAACAAAACTCCACACAGAGTGATTCCAAGTGCTACATGTCACTAATGACGCACACTAAGAGTTCATTTGGTATGAGGATTCAAACCAGTGTGATTCTAATGGGTTTCACACTAAGGGTTCCTCTCTTTCTCTTGAAGATCCACTTGCATCCAATGGGTTTTACCCCTTGGGTAGATCTACAAGTTACAGACCGAGTTAGAGTGCATAGACTCCATCTAAAGTTTCATAGTCCTTGCCATTCTTCCTTATCGAATTATTCATCGCATCCTAAAGGTCGATGGATCCTCCTTACTGGTCATTTCGTCGGCGGTGACAATTTGGGCTTCCCGATATACCGGTCGGGTAACTCGCTTACCTTCCCACTACGACGAGGTGCCATAGGAGTCTGATCAATAGCTGGTCTTTTCTCTGAATGGTCCGGCGACTCTTGCCGGCTGTGGTCTGATCTCATCGGAAAATAATTCTTCAAAACTATTTTATACGGGCTTAAAATATATCATATAGTCATGCTCCATAAAAGTGGCATTTGTCGATACAAACACCTTTTGATGCCTTGACTATAAACAGTCCTCCTCTTGTCCTTGTGGGTATCCACGAAGATGCACACTTCTGATCTTGGTTCCAACTTCCCGGTCTTTTGCCTCAGCACGTGTGCTGGACACCTCTATATGCGAATGTGTCTTAAACTAGGTTTTTGACAAATCCACAACTCTAGAGGTGTCTTAGGTATAGACATAGATGGAACTAGATTTAGAATATACATAGCAGTTTTTAGGGCATAACCCCAAAATGAAGTAGGCAGTGAAAAATAACTCATCATTGATCTTATCATGTCGAGCAAAGTTCGATTTCTCCTTTCAGCTACACCATTCTGTTGTGATGTACCGGGTGCAGTTAATTAGGATACCATACCTTCTTCAATCAAGAAATCCCAGAACTCTTGGTCTAGGTACTCACCCCCTCAATCTGATCGAAGTGTCTTGATTGGTTTACCTAATTGTTTTTCAACTTCTGCTCGGAATTCTCTAAACTTTCCAAAAGTTTCAGATTTTCGTTGCATTAGGTAAACATAACCATATCTCGAATAGTCATCAATAAAGGTGACATAATATTCGTAACCTCCTCTAGCTTGGACGTTTAACGGTCCACATACATCTGAATGTATCAGCTGAAGGGGTTCTGTAGCTCTTTCCTCTTTCACTGTAAAAGGCCTCTTGGTCATTTTACCTTCCAGACAAGGTTCACATACCGGAAGCTCGCCAACTGTTAGCTCGCACAAAGGACCATCCTTTACCAATCTTTCAATTCTATTAAGGTTAATATGACCAAGTCTAAGATGCCACATATATGTGTTATTTTTGTGAGAAATCTTTTGCTTCTTATTCTAAGGTTCGGTAACTTTGAACATTTCAGTATTAAGCAGTGAGTTAGGTATTGCCTTTATACAATATAAACTATCATCCAGACGTCCAAAACAAATAGTTAAACCATTTCAAGAAATATGAACAAATTCATTATCAAAATAAAGTTTAAATAATTGTTCGAATAACTTATCCACAAAAATTTGTTGGGAATAGTGTCCTGAAAGCATGAGATGTAAAAGGATATTTATTATTTATTTAATAAAATAGTTTTTTCATCATTTTATGTGCATATATTTATGAATATTTTATTAAATATCAAATAAAATTCCTTGATTATTTATGTAACCTTAAACATGGTATATAAGTGTTATATATGAGAGGATAATGTTTAAGGACAATAATCAAAAGTAATTGTTCATAATGAATTATTTTAAAGTTCAGAATCTTTAATTAAAACATTATTAATACATGTCATTCCCCTTTAGAATGGAACGGTGTTATCCGCACTGTTAATATGGCGAGATATTGAATGAGTGTATTTTGCATAATGAGATTATGTGGAACATGGACGCAGACACAATATGAATTTCTAATAATTTCCATTAAGCATAGAAATTCTAATTGAGTCTACCGATGGTCATATATAGAATGATCTTAACCCTGAGTTCTTAACAAACTCCTATTTATGGATTTATGTCTTTTGATTTACTCGGCACGGATTCCAAAACCCTGAATCCTATTCCTTATATTTTGGAGACATAATGAAATAGGTAGCTGGGAATGTTATTATACGAGATGGAATCCATTCCTTCTTGAGAGAGAAGCAGATAAATAATTCTCTTGAGTGTTGATTCGGTACTTGGATTAGTAAGAAGCTACGGTTCATGAATGTGTTTTATGAATCACTATCCATTAGAGAATCAATGGTACTCAGGATAAAGATGTAATTAGAGAGGTTAACGGATTCCCCGACTCTAATTATGAATTATTTATGGAGGATTGATCTATATGCAATGACTATATCAAATGGACACTTCGCATGGGTTTAGAAGTAATTAATGTCTATAATTCCGAGAGTGCAATTCCAAGTTTATAGTGGAGTAACTATTGGAATTAGTAGAATTAATTAATTAATTAAAGTCTTTAATTAATTATTAATTTTATTGGAGCTCAGAATTATAGGTCCATTAGTCCCCGCGTCGTCCTTGTAATTCTACCAGACACAAAGGGCAAAATGAGAATTTTAGAATTACGAAATCTAATAAGTAGTCTCCATCTCCTAGAGACTCCATTATCTTATAAGTAGTCTCCATCTCCTCATGCTTCTTGCGAAGCACGTCGCTCATACTGGCTAACATAAAGCACTTTGCATTGTTGTTGGCCTTGATCCATCGATCATAAGGCTCCCTTGCGGTGTTGGATGCATTAGCCGCGGGTTCTTGAGGACATTCCTCTACTAGGATAAATTTGTAGGCTTCGTAAATCAATAGTATTTCATGTTACTTTTCCACTTAGCGTAGTTATCACCGTCAGTTTTTCAGTCGCAAGTAGTGTGATAATAGGATTTGACATGTTGCTAGAAATAAGTAGAATATTCATCTAATCATTTTATGTGCATGAATATCAAAAAAATGTGAATTTAGACACAATTAAATATGATGCATGATGCACATGAAAAATACATAAATCATATTTTAATTTTAGGTGCCAATGATAATCTAATTTACCATGAATATAGTTTCGACGTAGGGTAGGTCAAAATATCACAAATTGAACCGAGACCTTCTCAATCAATAAATATAATCAAAATATCTCATATTTTCATATTTATTAATTACCGTTAATTTTGGTCAAAAATATGATCAACAATTTGATTATATTTTTATGAGTGTAATCCATTATTTCAGATTGTATAGACTTAACTCCGGAGTGCCACCGTAGGGTAGGTCAAACCGGAAATGCATCCTTGAATCCTATCGCTAGGAAGTCAACCTTGTTATTGATCCGAAAGAACAATTTTCGTAGGGAGTGCGGAATCAGTGCCGCCGCGAAGTCCCTTTCAAATCTCACAGTGCTGAACTAACAGTGGAGACTAGTGGGTTGTATTGTCATATAACCCTCTCCCGCTCATTATTTTATAAATATGTATTTTGTTTGAAAAACATCTTATGGTTCTCAAATTTGAAAAATAAAAAATTTATTTTTCGGATATGTGAAATTCCAAAATTTAACTCTTAAATTCAATTTCACATGTAACATTATTTTGCAAATCAATTTTGAAGCATAAATCAATTTAATCATATTAAATCGATTTTAGCACATGGTTCTTATTTTATCTTATTTTATTTTTCTAAAACTCTTTTATAATAAATAAAATAAATAATAACAACTGTGTGTGGATGCATGGCATGTTATAAAACATATGAGTAGGCACATTATATCTATATGGCATGTTATACGCATGAACATATAATATATAATTATCAACATAAAATATAAATATATGCAATTGACCATTGAGATGGATTTGACCGGGTCCCATGGAAAAATAAATTACAACTCAATCGAATAAATAAATAATTACAATAATTATTTTCTTCTGTTACATCAACGGGTCTTCGATTCTTGAGTTCTTTATTCTTCGGCTGCATTCTTTGTCTTGGGGTCAGATTTCACCTTCCTTGCGATCCGAAACTTTTCTAGATCCTTCAACACACATTACGAGGGTTTCAGAAACCTTCGGGCCCGTTCGGGGTCCAATTAATCGCATTTGGGCCGATAGCCGCGCGCCAGAGTGCGCGCGTGCGTTGGGCACGTGTTGGTCGCAAGTTGGCCGCGCGTGCTGGCCTGCTTTCTGGGCAATTTCTGGAAAATTTCTGGACATACTTGGGGTTGTTTTTGGGTATCTTCAAATCTTTAAACTTGATCTTCCATGCCTCCTTTAATTCAAAATCAAAAACCTTAATTCTACCCAAATCCTAGAATTACAATAATTCTAATCCCGAATTAAATTACAAATAATTTATTAATTAATGAATATAACCGATCCACGAAACCATATAATTAACGACCAAATCCACCATCCATACATTCATCAATAAAATGAATTAAATATAAACATTCATAAACTGTGATTTGTGTCTTTTAATTTACTCGGTACGGATTCCGAGACCCTGAATCCTATTCCTTGTATTTTGGAGACATGATGAAATGGGTAGCTGAGAATGTTATTATACAAGATGGAATCCATTCCTTCTTGAGAAAGGAGTAGATAAATAATTCTCTTGAGTGTTGATTCGGTACTTGGATTAGTAAGAGCGCTCTGGTTCATGAATGTGTTTTATGAATCACTATCCATTAGAAAATCAATGGTACTCATAGATGAAGATATAATTAGAGAGGTTAACGGATTCTACCTAACTCTAATTATGAATTATTTATGGAGGATTGATCTATATGCAATGACTATATCAAATGGACACTTCACAGTTTAGAAGTAAATAATGTCTATAATTTTGAGAGTTCAATTCTAAGTTTATAGTGGAGTAACTATTAGAATTAATAGAATTAATTAATTAATTAAAGTGTTTAATTAATTATTAATTTTATTGGAGCTCGGGATTATAGGTCCATTAGTCCCCGCGTCGTCCTTGTAATTCTACCAGACACAAAGGGCAAAATGGGAATTTTAGAATTACAGAATTCTAAAATTAAATACTCAAAAAAATTAATTGAGAATTAATTATTATTTAAATAATGTGATTATTTAAATTTGAATTTGAATTGTGAACATAATTTAAATTTATCCTTTTGAACTTATTTGATAAGTTGTTTAATTTAGAATTCAAATCAATTTAAGTTTGACTTAAATTCAAATTTGAAATTTGAATTAAAATTGGACTACAGGATAAATGATGATTTTCTCTTCCTTCCCTAAATGCAATTACCGCCATACACATGGATGAAAAACCCTAGGCTGGCCGGCCACTTAAGGATTAAGGGGAGGAGATTTTTTTATTCCAAATTCAAATCGGAGATAGAGATTTTATTCTGTTTTGAAGTTTGACTTCTACTCTTTAAATATGAGAACGATAGAAAATTGTGAAGACAATTTTTTGAAAATATTTTTCTACCCTAACTAGCATTGGTGGCCGAAATTCTCAAAGGAAAAAAGGAGAGGAAAATCTTTTCTCCCAAAAATTCCACATCGTGCATGTGTTGGTGTTTGTGGAAATTTGAGTGTTTTTGAAACTTGTTTTTGTGTTACGTGTGCCCACACACACGTCTATGTGATATCAAGGAATTGATGTGGAAGACTTTGGTTTTCTAAACACAAAGATTGGAGCAAGGATTGTTCGTGATCAAAGAACTCAAGTTATCATCCGAGTCGACCTCCAGGTATTTTTCCTAATTGAGTTCTAGATATATAAATTAATGTGATTAATTTATTTGTGCATAAATTAATATAATCTATAGAGTATCTCAAAAGTTTTATGAAAATTATTGTTATACACGATCCGCCTTTCCCCACACTTTCGCATCCGAATTCGATTTGGTTACCAACATAGGATCATTCTATATATGACAATCGGTAGACTCAATTAGAATTTCTATGCTTAACAGAAATTATTAGAAATTCATAGTGTCTGTGTCCCTGTTCCACATAATCTCATTATGCGAAATACACTCATTCAATATCTCACTATATTAACAGTGCATATAGCACAATTCCATTCTAAATGGGAATGACATGTATTAATAATGTTTTAATTAAAGATTCTGAACTTTAATTAAATTCATTATGAACAACGTTTTTGATTATTATCCATAAACATTATCCTCTCATATATAACACTTATATACATTGTTTAACGTTACATAAATAATCACAGAATTTTCATTTTGATATTCATAAAATATTCATAAATATATGCACATAAAATGATGAATAAACTCTTTTATTAAATAAATAATAAATAGGTTATTACATCTCATGCTTAAGAGACACCATTTCCAATAGAAAGAGGGAGTTAACTATGAGGAAACTTTTGTTGATTTTTGAAAAGTTTGAAAAGTGCGGAAAGCGTGGTAGTGTGGATTGTGTAACAAAAATTTTCACAAAACCTTTTGAATACGCTTATAGATTATATTAATTTATGCAACAATAAATTGATCTCATTAATTTATAAGAATAGATACCTTGCTAATGATTAGGAAGATAACTTGAGATCTTTGGCCAATGAACGTTCCTTGCTCCAAAGATTTCTTAGAACACCTACGCCTTCCTCGTTTACTCTTTGATATCATAAGACGATGTGTGCGGGCTCAAGGTATAAACTATTGGAACGATCACTCGCTAATTTATATTCTTTCACTGTCAACACATGTATGTGAAAGAATGGGGAAAATTGGAATAACTTTTCTTCTCTTTTTCTCTCTTGTGATATTCAGCCAACCGAGGAAAAATAGGAGATCAAAATCTTTTTCTCCAATTCCTATTGTTTCCTATTTATAGACAATTAGCAGAACCCTTTTTGCTTATAGGCAAAGAAAATAGGAAATTGGTAACTACTATATTTTTAATCTCATTAAAAATACAGTTTTTTTTGCTTTTAGAAACAAAATTTCCTTCCCTTTTTTTCTTATTGTGTGTGACCATCTCTTAAGAAGGAGAAAATTTCTTCCTAATCTAGTGTCCAATTTTAAGTTAAATTCAATTCCAAATAAAGTAACATTTTACTTTCCTTTTTGAATTTAATTGAAAAACTTGTCAAACAAGTAAACTTGATTATTTGAAGAGCAAGCAACTAAATTCCAGCGGGATTTTTCCCAGTGTCATACGTTCCCTGTGGTCTCACCACAATATGTGACTAAATAATTAAGTAATCACATTATTTAATATATAATTAATTCTCAATTAATTATTCACGAGTGAAATAAAATTCCTATAATTCATATTGTCTTGCAAGTAATTTTCTTAATTCTTTCACATGCATGCGTTGATAGTGGAAGAATACTAAATTAGTGAGTAATCTGATAATCATACCTTGAGCTCACACTCATCATCTAGTGAATTTCAAGGAGTGGACGAGGAAAACTTTGGTATTCTAAGAAAGTTTTGGAGCGAGGAACGTTCGTTGGCCAAAGCCCTCAAGATATCGTCCTAATAGTCATCAAGGTATTTTTTTATCATAAATTAATAAGATTAATTTATTATTGCGTAAATTAATATAATCTATAGCGATTCAAAAGGTTTTGTGAAAATTTTTTGTTACACACGATCCGCACTTTGAAAATGTTTGAAAACCAACAGTTATGTTGTCTATTTCTTAATGGACATAGCTTGTCTTGGTCGTCAAAGGGGGACTCCATGGGAAGAGACATTGATATAGTTCCTATCCATGGAATTTATATTAGATCAAACCAAATTTGAATTATTTTAATTAATAATTATTTTTTGAATAAAATAATTTACTTTTAATAAATTATATGTGATCATCTTAATCCCGAGATGAATAATAAACTAGTATACTTGAATGGTGGCTTTTCCAATGGAGTGGTAATGGAACACAAGATAAATATAATCAAGAAGGTAAAAGGGAACTTGACCTCAAGTCGATTATGGATAACCTATGAGGATGATACACTAATATAATAAGTGGGGCGAGAGCTAATTAGAGCTTTGTAAATATATTGTCTAGATCGAGAGTGCAGCTCTAGGCTTTTCATGGAATAACACTAGAGTTTATAATCATTTGATGAAATTATTGGTGAACAATTAATGTCATGATTATAGGAGGTTGATCTATATATGTCCATCACGTCCTTTACTAGCTAATATATTTTCCTACAACAATACAATGTATTTTCTACGAATTGGTAACTTATATTATTTCCGCTAAAGGTTTAAAGTCAAGTATGAGATTGGTGATTAAGTCATGAGTAATTTATTGATTGACTTAATTATTAAATTAATTCAAGATAAAGTGGTTGAATTATTTTTTTTGGCTTTATTTAATAATATGGTAATACTATTATATGTCTGCTTTAATTTGCTGACTTCTACATTGGTTTAGTTGAATTGAAACTGAGGTCGTGTGCAAGTTTCTCATATTAAGTGAATTGAGAAAACAGGAAATCAAAACAATACTACTTGACCTGTGATGGAGGCCGGTCAATCGGAACATAACTTTTTTATGTGTTCCTTATTTTCACT
The DNA here is from genome assembly GCA_012066045.3 of Morus alba. Classification (NCBI taxonomy): domain Eukaryota; kingdom Viridiplantae; phylum Streptophyta; class Magnoliopsida; order Rosales; family Moraceae; genus Morus; species Morus alba. The sequence continues at coordinate 13,714,205 of CP050225.2, read as the reverse complement.
GGTTGACCGGTGGTTTTATGACTACCAAGTACCAGATCAACCGGTTGAGTCTGCTGACATGGCAAACCAACTCAAAACGAATTGTGACATGATTTTGACTTTAGGAAACCTAATTGTTGTTGAAATATGACTTCCTAAACTCTATAAATAGTCCGGTAAGTCTTGCTATTTATTAGATCACTTGAGTGACTTTTTAAGGGCTATTGGTAAGGGTTCTTGAGAGGAAAAACTGATAAATTATCAAGATCAACTTTTCCTTTAGCTCTTTTGTGGTTGGAAGGACTTCAAGATATCAATGGAGATTGAACGACATATGCCACTCGTACTCCGATTGTGAAAACGAGAATAGCAAAAAAGACTAGTTAGTTGAGACTATTCTAGGTGCTATTTGGAACACTGTGATTTGTAAACAATTAAAATTTAAAATTTCTAAAGGTATGACTTCGATCTTTGGTATTTATATTATATAGCATCATGAACATATCCTAAGTGGTTTTGGTAAACAATTAAAATTTTACGCAACTTGTTGCCGTTTTCTAATAGCTACAATGAAGCTTGTATTTCCCTCTGGTCCAATAGATGTAATTGATGTTGGGAATGGTATCCTTAAAGCATGATATGTAACATGATATTTATTATTTATTTTATAAAAGAGTTTATTCATTATTTTATGTCCATATATTATTGAATATTTTATGAATATCTATAAAAATTTCACGATTATTTATGTGACCTTTGATATTGTATATAAGAGTTGTATACTTAGAGGATAATATTCAAGGATAATAATCAAAACATGTTCATAATGAATTTAATTAAAGTTTCAAAATCTTTAATTAAAGCATTACTAATACATGTCATTCCCATTAAGAATGGAATGATGTTCTCTGGTAATCAATTAATATGGAGAGATATTGAATAAGTGTATTACACATAATGAGATTATGTAGAACCGGGACAGACACAATTTTGATTTTGGATAATTTATGTTAAGCATAGAAAATTAAATTGAGTCTACTGATGGTTATATATAGAACAATCTTAATATTGAGTTATTAACATACTCGTATTTATGGATTTGTGTCTTTTGACTTGGTCGGTATGGATTTCATGATTATAAATCCTATTCTTTCTATCTTTGAGACATTGACGAGGTAGGTAACCGGGAATGTTAATATACAAGATGGAATCCATTCCTTCTTGAATAAAGAAGTAGATAAATAATTTCCTTGAGGGTTTATTCGATACTTGAATAAGTAACAAGCTTGTATTCATGGATTTGTCTTATGAATATACTATTTTTTAGAGAATCAACGGTAATCAAGGATAAAGATGTAATTAGAGAGGTTAACGGATTCATCTGGCTCTACTTATGACTTATTTATGAAGCATTTATCTATATGTAATGACTATATCAAATGGACACTTTGAGTTTTAGAAGTAAATTAAATCTATAATTATGAGAGTGCAATTCCAAGTTTAGAGTGGAATAACTTTTGGAAAGAATAGAATTAATTAAATAAAGAGCTTAATTAATTATTAATCTTATTGGAACTCCAAATTATAGGTCCATGAGTCCATGCGTCATCATTGTAATTCTACAAGACACTAAAGGCAAAAATGAGAATTTTAGAATTATGAAATTCCAAAAAAAAAAAACACTAAAAAATAGTTAATTGAGAATTAATTAGATATTAAATAATGTGATTATTTAACTTGAATTTGGAACACACATGTAGAGGAGTCCACATGTTGTGGACGCCCAACACTAGTAACATCCCTTTGGAATTTGCTTGCTTGGTCTCTAAGTTATCTAGTTGACTTATTTGAGAAGTTTTCCAATTGAAATTTAAATTAATTTAAGTTTGACTTTAATTGGAATTTGAATTTAAGTCGAAATTGGACAACTGGATAAATGAGAATTTTTCTCCTTCTCTTGTCTCTAGAACATACCACCCACAGGGGATAATATCCTTGTGGTGGCCAGCCAAGTAAGAAAGAGAGAGAGAATTTTGTTTCAAAATTAACTTAAAAGTGAGAGATAATTTTCTAACTTTGTCTTAGAGATAAAGATTAGATTTCTACTAGGATTTTGATAGCTACTCCATAAATAGGAGGCAATAAAAATTGGAGAACACAATTTTGCTCTCTAATAGCATATAGGGTTGGTTTTATAGTGAGGTCTCAGTTCTATGTCATGCATGTGTTGGTGTTTGTGGAAGGCTTGAGTGTTTTGTGTGCTAACCCGTTTTGTTTCAGGTATGTCGACACACACGTTCTTCCTAGATTCAATAAATTGATAAGAAAGATTTTGTTATTCAAAGAACACTTGGAGCAAGAATTGTTCGTGTCAAAGAATTAAAGTTATTAGCCTAATCGGTTGCTATGTATAAATCTCAATTCTAATGTTTTAGTGTAAATTAATATATTCTATAGAGTGCTTCAAAAGGTTTTATAAAATGTTTTTGTTATACACGATCCATTCTCTCACACTTCTGCATCCGAAATCATTTCGAAAACCAACAACTAGTGCCTTTCAGGGCATAATTCTACTAACAAATGGCAATTATCACATATCAATTGTCATCTGTCTGTTATTCATATATTAAGGTATTCTCTCTCTAATCTTACTCTAGAGTTAGGAGCTACTTTTCGAGCTACATAATCGGTCTTGCTTCCAACAATGGAGTTTACTTTCACTACGCTTTCATGATATCGTATGGTATGTACTTATATAATGTGTATCATCACCACGCAATCTCTCTTCTCTTGCTTTTAAGAAGTGTATCACTAGGAAATTCCACTCCTGATATGCGTGTGCACTTTGCCTTTGAAAGAACTGTTTTCTCTTTGAGAGTAGGAATCGACTCTACGAGCAGAGTCCGCAACAAACTAGAAGATTAAATTAAATTCTACTTTTGTCTCGTTAAGAAAAAAAATCAACATTTATTAATGATTTTTTTACTGGAGCAAAAATTAATGACAAGCATATTTATTTTTTTTAAGAGGAATAACAAGCGTATTTAAAGTTAGTTAAATTACTAAGGGCAAGTTAAACATTGTTGTACTGTTGAAAGTTTTTTATGTTGTTGTGTTGTTAAGAATAAGCTGTTGTGATCAGAAGTATATGTGTTTGGTAAATATTTTTACAAAACTGTTGTGAATACTAGAAGTAAAAATTTAAGTGTTTGGTACATTGTGTATAAAATTGTTCTACAGATGTATAATGATGAAAAAAATTTTAAAAACAAATTATTCAAAATATAAATAAATTATTTCTGTTTTTATGGTCAATATTTAAAATATAAAAAAATAAAAATAAATTATTTTTATTGATTGGGAAAAATTATTTATCTACTAAATTTCTTATTAATTGTTATTATTTTGAACATTTTGATAATTATTAAAAATATTTGAATAAAATTTAGCATAATATACTTATTAAAGATTTTCAATTGCACATAATTATTTTAAAAACATATGTTTTTTAATTTGATTTGATATGAAAAAAAGTAAAATAAGTAGATTAAAAATTAAGTTTTATTGTTAAAGTTATCCTCGTAACTTTGAACAATGGCCGCAAAAACTACTGTGTAAAAGCCAGCTGTTTTTTAAAAATTATTGGATAAAAACAGAATTTATTAAACACTCTTACTATAATTTTTTAAAAAAGCTAAAAACAACCTTTAAAAATAGTGTCAAACAGGCCCTAAAACTAATTTCTGCACACGTCCGCAAGGACATGCTTTTATTCTAGTATTCTTGAAAACTCCAGCTTATTATTTATTATCATTTTATGGAAAACCCAGCATATTATTGAATAGTCAAGTAAACTGTTAACCAAGAAGTATCCTCGCACGCACATTGAGGGTTCCACTTCAAACATATTTTCAAGAAAAACAAAAACAATAAATTTTAATCCCAACTTAATTAAAATCAACTATATAAATTTTACTTTTTCACGTAATTCTATTCAAAATTAGATTTCCTGAAAGCCTAATTGTAGAATGTTTTTTCTAACTACTTCGATCCAAATAATTTTTAATCTATCCCTCCCTCTCCTAGTATTAGATATAAGAATGTTCTCCCAAGCACAAACTGGTGCTTCTAACCATCTACATTAAATATACCTGTACCACCTCAAACGGCCTTCGCGCACCTTATCTTCTATTGGTACTACACTTACTTCATTACGAATAGCTTCATTCCTTATTCTCGTATAGCTATCCATCTTAACATACACATTTCTATCACTCATCTTACATATATATTCTCTTAAAGGCCCAACATTCATTACCATATAATATAATTAGACAAATTTTAGTCTTATAAAACTTTCATTTGAACTTAACAAACATCTAGTCATCACATAAAACTCTCATAGTATTCTTCTACTTAACCCATCATGCTTTAATCTTATGTTAAATATCTTCTTCTATATCTCCTTTGTATGAGAAAAAAAAAATCTCAGGTTTTACTATCTCTCATAAAGGTCCATATTCTCTCTCTCTCTCTCTCTCTCTCTCTCTCTCTCTCTCTCTCTCTCTCTCTCTCTCTCAATACGTCACAGGTCCAAACAGAAGAATGAACAATCAATTCAGCCCCCAATGCACCAAACTCAGAAAACTTGCTCGTTACGTACACCTAATAAAATAACTTAAGAAATCAAAGTTTCCCCAATAAATCCACAATATAGAATATAATGAATAAGCATGAACTGTTTTACAATAGCAGCAAGCTACCCTTAGAAGCCTTCTGCTTTGAAGCCAAAACTCCCAACTCAAATAAACAAATATTACAGATATCAAAAGACTAACCTAAAAAATGAAAAGATAAAAATTTATAGGCTACCCTCAGACCCAAAATTAATAAATACATCCATCAGCCACCCTAGATGATACCCTCGTATAATGGGCAATAAATAACAGACCGAGGAAAGAAGCATACTACTGGACAACGAAAAAAGATTCTAGCATTCTTGAAATAAAATATACCCTGTGCACTGTGTAGAAAGAACTCTCAACCAAAAGAAATGATCCGACCTCGCTACTATTAAGGGAAGGAGAAAAAGGGGATTACACAAACTGGGTGAGACGGCCATGCGCTGCTGTAGAACAGCCGGCTCACTAGACAACAACCATGCCGAACCTCGAGTCCAAGAGGAGTGCCACCTGGCATTTCACGATCTCATTTCACACCTTACCGGGAACTCAATCACACAACGCGAAAGCCCTTGAAATGTTAAAATTTCTCTGGCCTTACTGGCAACCATGACCATCAGACAAACCAAATCTCTGAATGGACAGGTAATGACTCTGTTTCTCTAAACCATTACACACGAATGGAATAATAAACAAAGGACTAACAGCAAGCAAAATTTTAGCCACGCCGTGACACACGGTGCATGAATTATGAAGCTCCGGCAGTTGTGCCATTCTCTCTCTCTGCTATCTTCTGTTTGGCATGCTCAGAAATGCCTTCTGCAAGAGCATGATAGTGGAAGTCGAGTGTTTGCATAAGGTTCTGGAACCTCAACGGATTTGATGTTTGCATGGCTTTTGGCACATGCCACGGAAAGTCAACCAAGACAAAGAAGGGGAAAGGCACATGTTAGATTTAGGAACTAAGAAAAAAGAACTTGTTTCAACCTATCAAAAAGAAGATATCCCTTTTCACTTACAATTGACCGCATCTGCAAAGAAAATGAAAGGGTCCACATCATCAAGTGGAGATTGCAACTCCTCATCGTCACTGTAATCATCGCCTGAGTCTTCATCATCGTCATCAGTTGGTCGGAAAGACTTCGCCTGTAACACCAACTATCAGATCACAATAAGTGATAAGGTTATTGGGGTTCTCTGTAGCTTCTTTCTTTGATTTTATTAAGAATACATCATCTACATCATACTTTTTTCATTTTTGATGGAATGCTACTTTTTAAAATAAGGGAGAAACTGAAACTACTTTTGCATACAATCTATTTATAGAGCAACCGATCCTAAAAACCATTCATCATCGTCAACCTCAAGCTCGAATCACACACCTGTGCAGCTAATCTTTGAAATCTAATGCTATCAGCTTCATCCCCATCCTCAGCATCAACTCCCATTTCCCTGTCAGATCCATCACCATCTTCATCATCATCATCAGTTTGAAAGCCATCCATATCATCATCATCCTCAGCTTCTTCTTCCTTTGCAGCTTCTGCCATCCAGTACAATGAAATGATATTTTACCAGGATTCTTTTTTAATAAGCAGAAAACGTTATTAAAGAGAGAAGGAAAAAGTTCTTACAAAGTAAAAGAAAAAAACAAACTCTATTCAAAATAAAGAAAACCCAAATCAAAAGCAAACAAAACGGAAGTTTAAGCAACCTAAGAAGCCCTAAGCTCATAAGATGACTTACACGGAGTGAACATATGTATGAATATAACAGAAAGAAACAGAGAAGTACCTGCAACTTGCTCCTTGTATGCAACTAGGAGATCAAGGGTTGCCTTGAAAACACGCTCCAAGGCATCCCCTGATAACTGATCGACTGGAAGTGCCAGTAAAGATGTCAATCCCAAGCAGCATACTTTCTTGTCATGTTCTCTGCAACATGACAATTAGTTATATAAAAATATTATGCCATTAATGAGGACATTAGATAGGTGGAGGCTGGGGATACTTAAACCAAACATAATTGACGACTACCTCCTAAAGTTAGCTCGCACACCACTCTTTTTAACTTGTTGAAGCATCTGCAACCAAAGGCCAAATATTTCTGTGGCAACGCCGAACGATTGCAATATGCTGAGTGTCAACGCCGCATTGTAATAAAGAGCATCAGCAATCTGGAATATAAGAAGATTTATGTTACAATTGCAAATGCATATGACAAGCAATTGTAAAAGAATAAAAGAAAACCAACTACAAATACATCCAGAATAAAATACTGATATTTATGACCATAACTATATTGTTTAACAGCATGAACAACAAATATGGCCCCTGTTTGTTTCAACAACTCAAACTGTTATTTAAAATTCAAACCTTAGTTCAAGATTCAAAATGGTGTTTGGGAAACGAAAATTCAAGCACAATTCAAACCATTAACAATGGTTCAAGAACAACTCAAATTGTTGATTTTACTCAATTGTTGATGTGTTGATATAGCACATTACCACTTGCATTAGGAGACATTTTAGATATGATTTCTCAGAAAGCAGGCGCAACCGCTCAACTGCTATTCTAAGATATGGCTCAACCCATTGATCAACCTGCCCTCTACAATTCTGAAAAACAACTTGAATGAGTTTTGGAGCTGGCTCAATATCACTGTCTTCCATATTTTTATCTGCCATGATCTGCAAAGACATGCATTAACCAGATTATCACTAGAACCTTAAGCATCCAATATGAATTCCATGCATTTATCCGAGTATGAAGGGATTTGAAGGTATGATAATCAATGCGAATCAACAATCACAGGGACAGCAAAGTGATGACGATATGTTACTTACAGTTGAAATCATGTTCCAAAGACTTTGCTGGTAGTCCGGCTCTTTACAAGCAAGGAAATGTGCAGTACCCCTAGATATGTAGTTGTCCAAAGGAACCAAAATATCTGAAGGAATATAACAGTTGGGCATTGTCACAATGGAGAAATACATAAAAAGAAAAATATAATTCGCACCCAACACTACGTTATCTTTTTTACTTTTTTTATTAAGGACTTAACATATCTCTTTTATTAGGTTAATTAATTAATTTCTTAGTTTTGAAATATTTTTATCGACAACAAACTATGATAAATGTTCAGATTGCGGGAAGGATGGGGCCAGACACAAGTAGATTGAAGGCATGTTCTTTTTGCGAGTTCAAGTCGAGAACTTGAGTTGAAAAGTGATTTATTTGAGAGAAAATACTCTAGCCAAAAAGTTGATTTTGAATTTTTGTGAGAAAATACTGTAAAAAAGGTTTTGAGTTGTGAAAAGAATGGGGCCTGAATCTTGGTATGACAGATGAATAAAATTCCTACCCAACACTACGACTATGTTATCAATTAGCTCAATTAAGAAGCATTAAAAAGCGAATAGGTTTTAGTAATGTGATCCTAAAAAGAGGAAATAACCACAGGAAATGTCTTTAAACAAAAGAATGTAATAAACAAATAAAAGAGCAGTACATACTTGGAAAGAAATCGATAGCCCAATCTGCTAATGCTTCCATCATCAATGGCCAAAGACTCCACATATCCAGAGATATTGAAGGAGAGAAAAATGTCATGTATGACACAATCTCCAAAACTTCTTCAAAAACCTCTGTCATGAATTAACACGACAATAAATCTTCGTCAAATCAAACACGTGGACAAAAAGTAATGCAAGAGAAATCAAGGTTTGATGCAAGCTTCCTTCAAGTTACAGACCAAGTTTAATCAATCATAATAGCTAATAGGGCATTGATTTTTTTCTTTAAATCAGTGATCATAAAGCATGATCAGAGTGGCTATCCAATTTCAAGAATTTTAAATATATCTTCCATTTGCAATTTTGTTTTACTCCTACACCGGTCCTATAATCTTTGGCTTTTAGGATGTTGTATTTTAGGTTCTATACTCCTACACCTGTCCTATTATCTTCCATCTTTGGCTTTTAGAATGCTGTCAACTTTTAACAATTCACGTTCACGATTCACACACACCCTTAAGTATCATGTTTGATATAATAGCCTTGTTTTCCACCGTTGACGGTAATGAAATAATTCTTGACAGAGACAAGGTAAGCCATAGATTTAGGATTGGACTGAAATTTTTTTTAACATTTATTTAAATCCAGTAGTTTCCAACTTGAGAAGTATGATATTATATGGATGAATTATCCTCCACGTTATGCATGACAAATGCAGATAAACTTCATCTACCAGTCTTAACTATTATCTAAATCCAACAATAACATGAATCAGAAAATAAGTTAGTTATTCTGGTTATGTATGTTAATTAGTCATCAAACAGGAGCAAAATCAAGTTTAATAGATCAAGAACAAGGTCCATAAAACAATAACAAAGATGAGTAAAAGAAAAACCTTGGCCATCAGTTGTCAACATTCTACGCATTATAGGAAGCAAAGTTGGCTCAACTTCAGGGAAAAGGTGAGGAAGCCTGCTGACTGATTCGAGAATTGTGCTAATAGCACGTAAACAACCAACTGCAGCTAAAGCACCCGGATCATCAGCCTCATCATCAGCTTCAGCTGTATTCATGCACCTCCAAAATGCAGCTGCCTAAAAAAAAAAAAAAAAAAAAAAAAAAAAAAAATCTCAAGCAAGCACATTTTAATCTTCTATAGTACGCATATCCACCAGGTTAAAGTATAAAGTACCAAATTTTGGCACAACCCAAGAGCATAAGGTGCCATCTCCTCCCCAAATTTATCCACTATAGTCTCCAAAGTAAACACCAAATCCTCATTCTCAATCTCATTCATAAGTTTGAAAAACTCTGCAAAAAGTAATGTTTATATTCAGTCCAAACCACTTAATAATGGCTCAAAAGGGAAGAAAACCAAAAGAAAAAAAAGAAGTTTGTAAACCACATACCATCAAGCAATTGAGGAAGAATTCGGCGTATTTCATCCAACTCTGCATATTTAGAAAACAATCAAGTTCCAAGGTGCACAAGAGGAGGTGAAGTAATGAGAAGGAAAATGAAGACAAATAGGCAAACAAAAAATTGAAGGTGCATGCCTCTGCAAGCCTCAACAAAAGAACGCAATGCAAAAACTGAATCAACACGAACAGGAAGCTCTGGATCCCGCATCCCAGAGACAACACTATGCAAAGCCGTACGGAAGTTGTTCTGGTCTGAGAAGTTAATATGAGCATATTGTCCGGCAACCCACGCAGCCTAACATCCAAATGCAGTTAAAAATAATAAGCTTAACTTCTGACAAAGACAATTATATTGCAAGAAATGGAATAATCATTTCATTAATTTGAAAAGGAAAAGTAGGCAGTTAAAAAAACCAAACCTAACATCCTAAGTTTTTTTGTGTTAGGCACCTTAATTATTCTTAACAAATGATTGACCACAAAAGGAAATTTTTTTAAAGTAACAATTATTTTTTGAGAATCAACTCATGAAATAGTGGCCTTGGAGATTCAAAAGGAACTTGGGAGAAACAAACCTTGGCCCTAAGATGGCCAACCGGACTATTAAACTCAGGGAAAACATGTTGCACCAACATACGCTCAAGTTCAGACTTGTATGGTTCAGTTTGTTTCAGTTTGTCACAAAGAGCTCCAATAGCAAGAAGGGCACCGTCCTTTTTGTCGATAGGGCTTGTATTCTACAGGCTTTCGTCATACCTGCTTGATAATATAAAAACCAAAACTGTTACAGCACGCTGTAATATGTTTCAAAATTCAGTCAAACATAAAAGTTAAACATACCTTCTAAAAATCTCAACTATGAATTGGATAAACCTTTGAAGGTTTTCTCTTCCACGTTTCCTAACCAACTCACTGACAAAATCCATGGATGCTGTCCTTGGACTGTACAAGTCTTCAATGATATCTGCAAACAAGCAGAAACATAAAATCAATTATGCTAACTCAAGATAAGGCTCCAGCTTCTAACTCAGGCTCACAAAGTGGGTTCACGGGATTCTGGGTATCAAAAAAATTATGCTAACTCAAGATTTTATAAGCATTTTATCTTCAAAAATATATACAAAACTTATAACTCACCATAACCCTTTCTCACATACTCATGAGGATCTTCATCCCAAAGTTTTTGATCACTATCATTAAAGCACATAAGGGGAAAAACTATCTCAAAGAGAATGACATCAAGTCGAGGTTGCAGCAGATTGTACATACTGTTCTTCGAGATACTGCGTGTACATGGAATGAGAGCATCAGGAAAATCTACTAAACAATCTCACAAATGAGAGCAGTAAACAAAGCATGTTAAGAGACAACCTCTCTTTTTTCCCATTTGTTGGAGAATGGGGGGTGGGATTATATAACGCATGCTGAACACTTGGATATAGAGATCCTAAAGTCCATTTTCAACTCGACTTATTTTCTGGACTCTTACCCACCCACAATAACTTCCATTCTCAAATCCAAATAATATCAGAAGTGATACATAAACATACACTGCTGTCTGGAACTATTCAATGAATTAAAGACTTTATTAATGAAATCTTTATAGTTCTTCTACCGGATCCTATCACCTATGTAACAAATCACCAGTGAGGGTTCATTGAGTTGACTGGAGTTGAGCTTTGAAGACACTCAAAGCCTAAGCATTGCACTACTGTAAAGGCTAAAGGTTTGACTTGGTCGCTCATTTTCTTATTAGCATAGCAGCTCATCCAGTTTTCTTAAAGTTGTTTCTGAACAAAAATCGTGTCCCCATATAATTTAACATTCGAATCAGAAATCAAACCTGGTATTACACCTTACAGTACCTCAAAGACATATCATTAAGTCAAATTACACGCAGATAAAGAAGGATTTAATTTTGAGAGGAATAATTTTAAAGCACCTGTTGCTTAAATACTGAAGAATGAGGTTGGTAACTCTGTCGGGTAAATAACCACCAACTCGAATTACATTTAATAGATTTAAGTGGCACTCCAAAATCTGCCCGGCATAAGTCCTCAGAAACATTTGTGCAAAAGCTCTATTCTCTGGATTGTGAAGTTTCAAATCTCCAAACCTGAACATGAAATTTTATGTAAAGATGACTAAACCATAAATAAGCCGCCTCCTGTACGGCTCATCCTAATTTTCAATTCGTATCAGACCCAAGTCCTTACCTTGTGTACAGCCTGTTTAAAATGTGAACAGTCCATTTCTTCACTTTCCACCATCCCCATGTTTTTCTAACCTCGGGGTCTACAGGCTGGCCTTCCAAAGGGACAGGTCTCTCCAAAATATTTAAGAACAAAACCATCCATGCATTGAATACATTTGGATCAAATAGCTGCTTTGGAATCTCCAACTGGAAAAGAGGGGAAAAAAAGCAATTATACATATTATGAGTAGCTCAAGAGCAATTTAAATGAAGACTATTTACATCTCCAAAATGAAAACTAGGTGCATCTCTTGAAGTCAGAAGATAATCTACGATACGTGTTTCATGTTTACATAATACATATCAGTATAAAATATTGTAACAGAAAACATATACCTGTTGTAGGGCAAAGAACAATAGTCAAATACATATGCCCCAATACTTGATAACAGAGAGACAAACTGAACTTCGTAAATAAGTCTACTCTATGTACATAGATTAAATGCTCTTACTTTACTACCCTCTAGGTTCCATCTTCCCAAAAAAAAAAAAAAAAAACCCTAATCTGAGGAAGATACTGCAGAGGTGTTTCTTCTTGCTTGCAATAACAAGAAGTTAACAAGCATTTCAAATTCAACTCCAGTGAGTCAAACTGTCGTATAAGATAAAAATTAACGAAAAAAAAACCCCCATTCATGCAAAGACGTACATATATGGATGACCAGAATATTTTACAGATAAGCTTGATATAATCTGCCACATCCACTGGTGGGTTTGCAATCTGGACAAGCTTGTTGAATATATTGAGCAGACTAGGAAATATTTCGTCAACAATACGATGAACAGGTACCCTTTCCTCATCGGATTTGAACCTACACACACGTGAAATGGAAAAAAACTTAAATAATATGGCGTTTCAGTTAAGTAATCCGTATCATGAAAAGAGGAAGAAAGCTTGAACACAAATAGGAAATGTTATGATATAGAACATCGGCAATCAAAAATGGCTAGAAATGTTTTTCACTTTGCACTACTTTATACTTTGGAGGGCCCAATTTTTTCATTCTAGTAAACGTGTATCAAACAGAAATGTAATGGAACCCAAAGTAATTTTACGAGGAGTAGTATACTTGCTACATGCTTGCTCTTATTGCTAAAAAGTGCCCATAATAGAAGCAAAGCTATATATCACACAAATAAATCATACTGTATTTATCATTGACTTATGCCTTTTAAAAACAGTAATCACCATATTTTGCAACAGAAATGATCAATTCTCTACATTATTGTCTGAAACAATAAAATTCAATACCAAAGCTGTACCAGATAGAAAGCTAATGAAACTACTACACCTATGATTCTACAAATAGTGCTGCAATTTCAGCAACTTACTCATATTTTCTAGAAAGAATTCGCAATACAAATAAAGCTGCATAAACTTGCGGGTCGTCCTGTGATAAGTTAACCTTCACCCAGTCCAGAAGGTGCGGCCACTGCTCAGGGTAATCAGCATGGATAATCGTCTTCAAGCACTCACCCAATTGAACTCTGCACAACATACCTTTGACATTAGTTGGTGATTAAAATTGCACAATGTGAAGCGCGCCTCTCCATGAGGTGCTGGAAAAACGCGTTGAGGCGTACGCCTCTTTCTTGCGCGCCTCACGAAGCAAGAATGAGGCGTACACCTCTCTGTAAGTGAATTGGCGCTTGGCCTTCACTTTTTTCACTGTTTCGAACTGAAATTAATATAAAGGCCCAGGCCCAAACTCATATCAGCCAAAAGTAGCCCAATAAAAAACAAAAATGTGAGGAATTCTAGAAGAATAACGTTGCTATGACCAAGAGGCAAGGGTGCAGATTTAAAACAAACCCCCAGAATGCTAAAAATAAGAGAGAAAAGAAAATTCAAGAATAATTATTTTTAGATTTAATAATTTTTTATTAGTGTTAATATACTTTTTTATAATGTTAAGTATGATTTATAACTTTTACTTTAAATTACTTGATTTTGCATATTTTTAAATTATTTTATGGTTTATTTTGAGGCTTACGCCTCAAAGCGCTTTGAGGCTTACGCTTGGCCTCATAGAGACAAAACGCCTCAGTACCCAATTGTGCAATTTTAAACCTTGACGTGAGTGATGCATAAAAAGATGAAAGTTAACATCTACACATGAAGATGTAACGAATCTATGGATGTCACGCACACACCTTAACCCACATCCAAGCGTTGGTACAAACACAAATTGACCACAACATAAGAAATAGTGGAAAAATAGAACTTGTTGAACAATTACACCTTAACAATGGCGGAACTTTCGCGACAAACTCGAGAATGTGATGCCTCACCAAGTTTTTATCCTCCTCCAAAATCTTCTGCTGCTCATCTACACCATATAAAAAGGATAAGCAATTGAAACAACTCTAAATTACGGAATTACCAACACCCCACATGATAACAATGTACCTGGCTCATGCGGCGACCAGTTCTTCGCAATGAAATTCTTGAAATGAATGCTGGCCACTTGTCTGACTGATAAATCGCAATTATTATCTACTATTATCTGCAACAATCTCACCAAATGCTGTGGCGTGTACTGAAACTGCAAACCCAAAATAAGAATATCAATATCAATACCATTACAAAACTAAGCTCATTGAAAAACGATCATCAAGTGAAAACGTTATAAACGTGTGAATTCAATGTTGTGCCAATTCACAAACTTCAAGTAGAACGAAATTCACAAAAAAAAAAAAAAAAAAAGAACTCCTGCATCTACAATTCTACATAGTGAAAAGACGCAAAACATTTATCATTCAAAATAAAAGGTAGAAGCATTAAGTTCCAACTAATCGAACAACAATATTCAATAAAGAATACCTTAATTCCGAAAAAAAAAAAAAAGGAAAAAAATCCGAATTTCCATAATAACCAACATCTCCAATTTAAAAACAAAAAGAGAGAAAATCTAAGAACCTGATTGAGGCTCTGCTCGGCGGCTTTCCGTTCATTGGGATTGGGGCTAAGAGCGGCCTGAAGAACAACAGCGAGGCTCGGAAGATCCATGGCCGATCAAAACTCGAAATCAAGACACTGTATTATCCAAAAACCCCGATTATCGCGGATGATCCAAATTTAAACCCTCGCCAAACTGGAATTTCTGGAGAGAGAAAGAGATGCCAGTAGGGTTTAGGTTTAGGCACCGAGAGAGAGAGAGAGAGGGGCTTTGAGAGAGATGCCTGCGTTCTATATATAAAGTTACAGTACTAGGGTTTTTGTTTGTGGTTATTTATTGAAAGCATCGTTCCTCAAGGGAATTTGAGTTCTTAAAATTAATTAGAATATGATATTTTTAAAAAAAATTTAATTACAGTAAAAAAAGTTAAATTTGATATTTTTTAAAAATATTTTAACTATAAAAATTTAGAATTAAAAATACGAATCCATAAAAATATTAAGACATCATTTATTTTACGGATTTGACTTTTTAATTTGAGTTGAGATATAATATTTTCTGAGAGTTTTTTACAATAACAAAAAAAGTTAGATGTGATATTTTTTGTGAATTTTTTATTGTAAAAACCTAAAACTGAAAATTTGAATCAGTGAAATGAATGAAGTCTAAATATGAGTAGTTATTAAGGCTCCGTTCACTTCGTTGATTCGAGTTTAGAATTCGAGTGTTGCAACAGTAAAAAGCTCTCAGAAACAGTCACATCTAACTTTTTTGCTACAGTAAAAAGCTCTCACATAACATCACATCTTAACTCGAATTAAAAACTCGAATCAGCGAACTAAACGGACCTTAAAATGTAATTCTAAATTTAAAGAAAAAAAATAGAGAGTAGATATTAAGCTTCTATATTGTTAAGTGAAAACACGCACCCTTAGTAACTTATTGGCATGTTTACTTATCAGAGTAGGGAATGAGAATTGAGATTCGGAATCAACTCTATGTTTACTTACTTATTTATATTTTAGAATGAGAGTGAAAATGTGTGGGTCCCACACTAATTTGGGGTTGAGGAATGGGATTGGCACTCCCCCCACCCCCCACCGGATTGCCACTCCCATTCCTGAAATTAAATATAAAGTTACAATTTCACCCTTAATTTTTCTCTTTTATTTAACTTTCTAGGGTTTATTTCTCTCTTTCCCTCTCAACCATTTACGATCTCCTCTTTTCCTCTTCTGCTGGTTCTTCAATTTGTAGGTAAGAGATAAATCATCTTTTATTTTTGTCTTCAATTTGCGGTTTTTTTTTTTGGGCTGAACACGTTGATTACTATTTTAGTTAGTTTTGCTGCTTCTATGCGTCTGATAATGGTTATCAAAGAAATTACAACTTTTTCTCCTTTTTCTTTTGCTTTTCAAGAATAATGAAGACAAAATAAGAGGGATTTACTGTCAACATTTTGGACGTACATAAATCATCTTTTTTCCTTATTTTAATTTAATTTTTTATGCCTAGGTTTTGGATGGATTGCATGTTGGATGCCGAATCGAATTCGGCGGCGAAAACGCAGCGGAAAGGCGGATCGTGTATAACAAAAATTTTCATAAAACTTTTGAGATACTCTATAGATTATATTAATTTATGCACGAATAAATTAATCACATTAATTTATATCATTCAAGGTTCAACCGAAAAAAGTACTTGATAGCCGACTCGGATGATAACTTGAATTTCTTTGACCACGAACAGTCCTAGCTCCAAGCTTTGTGTTTAGAACACCAAAGTCTTCCACGTCAATTCATTGATTCTACGTAGACGTGTGTGTGGGCACACGCGAGATAAAACAGGTTTCTGAAACATTCGAATTTCCACAAACACCAACGTATGCACGATGTGGAATTTTTTAGAGAAAAATATTTTTTCACTCTTTTTCCCTATATGAGAATTTCGGTCACACCTTTCTTTAGGGCTGAAAAAAATGTCAAAAATTGTTCCACAATTTTCTATCTATCTCATATTTAAAGAGTAGAAGTCAAACTTCAAAATAGAATCAAATCCTTATCTCCAATTTTGAATTTTGAACAAAAAATCCCTTCCCCTTATCCTCTTGGTGGCCGGCCACACTCTAGAGTTTTATCCTTGTGTGTGGCGCCAATTATAGATAGAGAAGGAAGAGATTTTATCATTTATCAAGCAGTCCAATTTTAATTCAGATTCAAATTCGAATTTAAGTCAAACATAAATTAATTTAAATTCTAAATTAAACAACTTATCAAATAAGTTTAAATGGATAAATCTAAATATGTTCAAATTCAAATTTAAATAATCTCATTATTTAACTAATAATTAATTCTCAATTAATTATTCTTCGAGTATTTAATTTTAGAATTCCGTAATTCTAAAATTCCCATTTTGCCCTTTGTGTCTGGTAGAATTACAAGGACGATGTGGGGACTGATGGACCAATAATTCTGAGCTCCAATAAAATTAATAATTAATTAAACGCTTTAATTAATTAATTAATTCTATTAATTCCAATAGTTACTCTACTATAAACTTGGAATTGCACTCTCGGAATTATAGACATTAATTACTTCTAAACTGTGAAGTGTCCATTTGATATAGTCATTGCATATAGATCGATCCTCCATAAATAATTCATAATTAGAGTCAGGTAGAATCCGTTAACCTCTCTAATTACATCTTTATCCTTGAGTACCATTGATTCTCTAATGGATAGTGATTCATAAAACACATTCATGAACCAGGCGCTCTTACTAATCCAAGTAATTGAATCAACACTCAAGAGAATTATTTATCTGCTTCTCTCTCAAGAAGGAATGGATTCCATCTCGTATAATAACATTCCCAGCTACCTACTTCATTATGTCTCCAAAATACAAGGAATAGAATTCAGGGTTTCGGAATCCGTACCGAGTAAATCAAAAGACATAAATCCATAAATAGGAGTTTGTTAAGAACTCAGGATTAAGATCATTCTATATATGACCATCGGTAGACTCAATTAGAATTTCTATGCTTAACGGAAATTATTAGAAATTCATATTGTGTCTGCGTCCGTGTTCCACATAATCTCATTATGCGAAATACACTCATTCAATATCTCGCCATATTACTTGGTCACAGATAACACTGTTCCATTCTAAATGGGAATGACATGCATTTATAATATTTTAATTAAAGATTCTGAACTTTAATTAAATTCATTATGAACAATTACTTTTGATTATTATCCTTAAACATTATCCTCTTGTATATAACACTTATATACCATGTTTAATGTTACATAAATAATCAAGGAATTTTATTTGATATTCATAAAATATTCATAAATATATGCACATAAAATGATGAATAAACTATTTTATTAAATAAATAATAAATATCATTTTACATCTCATGCTTTCAAGACACTATTCCCAACAATCGCCCACTTGTCCTAAAGCAGGTGTGTCATGTCTCTAATCCCAAATCCATCTAAGTGCCGATCAAATAAATTCAATGGCAATGTCTTGGTGAACGGGTTGCAAGGTTGTTTACCGACGCCGATCTTGAACCGCTTACATCGCCTCTATCCACAATGTCTACGATCAAGTGATACTTCATTTCTATATGTTTCGCACTCTTATAGCTTCGGGTTCTTTTGAATTAGCCACCGCTCATTGTTGTCACAGTGAGAGCTTAATTGGCTTATCCATATCTGGAACAACTTCGGATCGGTTAAGAACTTCCCGAGCTATGTAGCTTCTTTTGCGGCTTCACAAGCTGCAACATATTCAGCTTCCATGGTAGAGTCAGCAACACACTTTTACTTTACACCTCTCCATACCACGGCTCTGTTGGGAATAATGTCCTAGAAGCATGAATGTAATAGGACATTTATTATTTATTTAATAAAAGAGTTTATTCATTATTTTATGTGCATATATTTATGAATATTTTATGAATATCAATGAAAATTTCATGATTATTTATGTAACCTTAAACATTGTATATAAGTGTTATATACGAGAGGATAATGTTTAAGGATAATAATCAAAAGCAATGTTCATAATGAATTTAATTAAAGTTCGTAATCTTTAATTAAAACATTATTAATACATGTCATTCTATTTAGAATGGAATGTTGTTATCCGTGATCGTTAATATGGTGAGATATTGAATGAGTATCTCAAAGGTTTTATGAAAATTATTGTTATACACAATACGCCTTTTCCACAAGCTTCCAAGATCCGAATTCGATTCGGGAACCAACAAAGCTCCTCCATTAAGAGTGAACACAGATCTAGATGTCGACCGTCGATTATCTCTATCCGATTAAATCGGAAATCGAATGTATCCGTGAGAGACAGATCTTCTCGGAATATACCAACATATAGTTTCTCGTTCTCTTAAGATACTTGAGAATGCACTTTACTGCAACCCAATGATCCAATCCTGGGTTGGACTGGTAGCGACTGACTACTCCCACTGCATAGCAGATATCTCATCTTGTACACAACACAGCATACATAAGGCTTCCCACAGCCGAAGCATAGGGATACCTTCTCATATCTTCTTCTTGCTACGGGGTCTTTGGACATTGCTACTTAGAAAGATGAATACCATGCCTAGAAGGCAAATTCCCTTTCTTGGAGTTTTGCATCGAATACCTAGACAACACTTTGTCTATATAAGATGCTTGTGATAACACCAAAAGCTTTTTCTTGCGATCTCGAATAATCTTGATCCCAAGAACATAACTTGCCTCTCCTAAATCTTTCATTTGGAATTGGCTGGCTAACCACTCATTTACATCTGTCATCATTCCCACATCATTCCCAATGAGTAGGATGTCATCGACGTAAAGAATTAAGAAGACCACTTTCTCTTCTTTCTTATACTTGTAGACGCATGGTTCATCAATGTTTTGATCAAATCCATAAGACTTTACTGGTCTCATCAAACCCGATGTTCCATGATCTAGAAGCATGCTTCATCCATAAATGGACCTTGCGGTTTATGAGACTTTACATTGTTGGTCTTCCTCTATGTAACCCTACGGCTGATCCATATAGATGGTTTCATCAAGATAGCCATTCTTAAAAGCTGTCTTGACGTCCATCCGCCATATCTCATAGTCAAAATATCTTTTGCAATGGCTAAGAGTATCCGGATGGACTTAAGCATGGCTACCGCCAGAAAGTTTCCTCATAGTCAACTCCCTCCTTTTGGGTATAACCCTTAGCCACTAGCCTTGCTTTATAAGTCTCTACTTTTCCATCTCGCTCCTCTCTTTCTCTTGAAGATCCACTTGCATCCAATGGGTTTTACCCTTCGGGTAGATCTACAAGTTGCCGGATCGAGTTAGAGTGCATAGACTTCATCTCGAGTTTCATAGTCGCTTGCCATTCTTCCTTATCAAAATCATCCATCGCATCCCTAAAGGTCGATGGATCCTCCTTATCGTCATCAGAATGACGATTCGGGCTTCCCGGTATAGCGGTCGGATTAACCCGCTACCCTCCCACTCACGACGAGGTGCCGCAGGAGTCGATTAGGAAGCGTGGTCTTTTTCCTGGTGGTCCGAAAACTCTTGTCGATTGTGGTCCGATCTCATCGGAAAGTAACTCTTCTAATATTATCTTACTTTTGGGCTTAAAATCTATCATATAGTCATGCTCCAGAAAAGTGGCATTTGTCGATACAAACACCTTTTGATCTTCAGGACTATAAAAGAAACCTCCCTTTGTCCCATCGGGATATCCTACAAACATACATACTTCTAACTTGGGTTCCAACTTCCCAGTCTTTCCCTTCAGCACATGTGCAGGACACCCCCATATGCGCACGTGTTGCAAACTAGGTTTTCGACCGCACCACAACTCTAAGGGTGTTGTAGGTACAGACTTAGATGGTACTCTATTCAGAATGTAGGCAGCTGTTTTTAGGGCATAACCCCAGAATGAAGTAGGTAGTGAAGAATAACTCAACATTGATCTCATCATGTCAAGCAAAGTCCGATTTCTCCTTTCGTCTACACCATTCTGCTGTGGTGTACTGGGTGCAGTCAATTGGGATACCACACCTTCTTCAATCAAGAAATCCCGGAACTCTTGGTCCAGGTATTCACCCCCTCGATCTGATTGAAGTATCTTGATTGGTTTACCTAATTGTTTTTCAACTTATGCTCGGAATTCTCTAAACTTTCCAAAAGTTTCAGATTTCCGTTGCATCAGGTAAACATAACCATATCTCGAATAATCATCAATAAAAGTGACGTAATATTCGTAACCTCCTCTAGCCTGGACGTTTAACGATCCACATACATCTGAATGTATCAACTAAAGGGGTTCTGTAGCTCTTTCTCCTTTTGTCGTGAAAGACCTCCTGGTCATTTTACCTTCCAAACAGATTCGCTGCATTGGAAGCTCACCAACTTTTTAGTTCGCGTAAAGGACCATCCTTTACTAGCCGTTCAATCCTTTTAGGTTAATATGACCAAGCCTAAGATGCCACAGATATGTATTGTTATCGTGAGAAATCTTTTGCTTTTTATTCTTAGGTTCGGCAACTCCGAACATTTTAGTATTAGCAAAGATGAGTTAGGTATTGGTTTTATACAATATAAATCATCATCTAGACGCCCGTAACAAATATTTAAACCATTTCGAGAAATATGAACAAATTCATTATCAAAGTAAACTTTAAATAATTGTTCAAATAATTTGGCCACAGAAATCAAATTTCTGCGAATGTCTGGAATAAAATAAACATTGTTCAAAACTAAAAATTTATTTTCCCTAAAACGAAGTCTAACTTCTCCCACTGCTTTTGCCGAAACTCTTGCGCCATTGCCTACTTTCATCGTGTAGTCCCCATTGGCTAACTCAGTGTAAGAACTAAGACTTTACAAAGAAAAACAAACATAATTAGTTGCTCCCGAATCAATTATCCTAGCTGAGGTATCACCCTATACTAAACATGTTTCAAGAACTAGTAAATCTAATTTACCTTGTTCCTTTTTTCCTTTGCTTTTCCCTAGTTCTGGTTCTTTCTTTTGTTTTTACCAGAACTTCCTGCAACTACAACATTTGCTTCTCCTCCCTTTCTTTTGTTGGTGGATTCGAAGTTTTGCAGGTCATTCATGAGTTCAGTGAGATTGCACTTCTTTTAGTTCATAACAAAGTTGTTCACGAACTCATGAAAGTCAGGGGACAGGCTTTCCAGGATGATGCCAACTTGGGTGGCTTCATCGATTCTGGCACCATTGAGCTCCGCATCGTGGAGGTGATCAATCATGTTCAAAACATGTGCCTTGACTGAAGAACCTTTCTTCATTTTGTCATTCATGAAAGCCCTTATAGCATCCAAACAAGCCTTTTCAGAAGGAGCGCCGAACATGGCTTCTAGAGACTCCATTATCTCATAAGCAGTCTCCATCTCCTCATGCTTCTTGCGAAGCACATCGCTCATGCTGGCCTGCATAAAGCACTTTGCTTTATTGTTGGCCTTGATCCAACGATCAAAAGGCTCCCTTGCGGTTTTGGATGCATTAGTCGCGGGTTCAGGAGGACATTCCTCTGCTAGGACAAACTTATAGTCTTCGCAGACCAATAGTATGTTCATGTTACTTTTCCACTTAGCATAATTATCACCGTCTAATTTTTCAGTCGCTAGTAGTGTGATAATGGGATTTGACATATTGCTGGAAATAAATAGAATATTCATCTAATCAATTTACGTGCATGAATATCAAGGCATGTTAATTTAGGCACAATTAAATATGATGCATGATGCACATGAAAAATACATAAATCATGTTTTAATTTTAGGTGCCAACGATAATCTAATTTTCCACATATAAAGTGTACCTTTGGGTAGTCAAGTTATATGCCAATTAGACCAAGACTCTTCTAAGTTAATAAATATAGTCAAAATATCTCATATTTTCATATTTATTAACTACCGTTATTTTCAGTCAAAATATAACCAACAAATTTGATTATATTTTATGAGTGTAACCCACCGTTTCAGATCCCATAGACTTAACCCCGGATTGCTACCTTTGGGTAGTCAATTTGGAAATACATCCTGAAATCTTATCACTAGGAAGCCAACCTTGTTATTGATCCGGCAAGGACACTCTCCTTTAGGAGGGCAATTCAATGTCGCCGCAAAGCCCCTTTCCGGATCTCACGGTGTTGCGCTAACAGCAGAGACTAGTGGGTCGTATTGTCATATAACCCTCTCCCACTCATTATTTTGCAAACATGTATTTTGTTTGAAAAAACATCTTATGATTTTCAAATAGAAAAATAAACAATTTATTTTTCGGATATGTGAAATTCCAAAATTTAACTCTTAAATACCATTTCACATGTAACATTATTTTGCAAATCAATTTTGCAACTTAAATCAATTTAATCATATTAAATCAATTTTCAGCGCATGGTTCTTATTTTATTTTATTTTTTTAAAACACTTTTATAATAAATAAAATAAATAATAACGAATGCGCGTGTATGCATGGCATGTTATAAAAACATATGAGTAGGCACATTATATCTACATGGCATTTTATTTGCATGGACATATATAATATATAATTATCAACATAAAATATAAATAGATGCAATCAACTATTGAGATGGATTTGACCGGGTCCCATGGAAAAATAAATTACAACTCAATCGAATCGAATAAATGAATAATTACAATAATTATGTTCTTCCATTACATCAACGGGTCTTCGATTCTTGAATTCTTTATTCTTCGGCTTCATTCTTTGTCTCCGCGTTGGATTTCACCTTCCTTTAGATCCGGAACTTTTTCGGGCCCGTCAGTACACTTTACGAGGGTTTTTGAAACCTTCGGGCCTGTTCGGGATCAAATCCCGAACTTGGGCCGCCAGCCACGCTGGGCCGCAGTGTGGGTCGTGGCCTGGGCCACGTCTGGGTCACGGCCTGGCCGCGCGCTGGGGCGCGGCCTGGGCCACTTTTTCTGGAATTTTTTGGGCATTTTTCTGGGTTTCTTTGAAAGCTTCAAACATGATCTTCAAGGCCTCATTCTTGATTCAAAATCAAAAACCCTAATTCTACCCAATTCATAGAATTACAATAATTCTAATCCCAAATTAAATTACAAATAATTTATTAACGAATGAATATAACCGATCCATTGAACCATATAATTAACGACCAAATCCATCATCCATACATTCATCATCATGAATAAAAATATGTTGGGAATAGTGTCCTGAAAGGATGAGATGTAAAAGGATATTTATTATTTATTCAATAAAATAGTTTATTCATCATTTTATGTGCATATATTTATGAATATTTTATGAATATCAAATAAAATTCCTTGATTATTTATGTAACCTTAAACATGGTATATAAGTGTTATATACGAGAGGATAATGTTTAAGGATAATAATCAAAAGTAATTGTTCATAATGAATTTAATTAAAGTTCAGTAATCTTTAATTAAAACATTATAAATATATGTCATTCCATTTAGAATGGAACGATGTTATCCGCATCAATTAATATGACGAGATATTGAATGAGTGTATTTCGCATAATGAGATTATGTGGAACATGGACGCAGACACAATATGAATTACTAATAATTTCCGTTAAGCATAGAAATTCTAATTGAGTCTACTGATGGTCATATATAGAATGATCTTAGGGCCCGTTCACTTCGCTGATTCGAGTTTTTAATTCAAGTTGAGATTTGATTTTATGTGAGAGCCTTTTACCGTAGCAAAAAAGTTAGATGTGATTGTTTGTGAGAGCTTTTTACTGTAGCAAAACTCGAATAAGCGAAATGAACGGAGCCTTAATCCTGAGTTCTTAACAAACTCCTATTTATGGATTTATGTCTTTTGATTTACTCGGTACGGATTCTGAAACCCTGAATCCTATTCCTTGTATTTTGGAGACATAATGAAGTAGGTAGCTGAGAATGTTATTATACGAGATGGAATCCATTCCTTCTTGAAAGAGAAGCAGATAAATAATTCTCTTGAGTGTTGATTCGGTACTTGGATTAGTAAGAGCGCTCTGGTTCATGAATGTGTTTTATGAATCACTATCCATTAGAGAATCAATGGTACTCAAGGATAAAGATGTAATTAGAGAGGTTAACGGATTCTACCTGACTCTAATTATGAATTATTGATGGAGGATCGATCTATATGCAATGACTATATCAAATGGACACTTCACAGTTTAGAAGTAATTAATGTCTATAATTATGAGAGTACAATTCCAAGTTTATAGTGGAGTAACTATTGGAATTAATAGAATTAATTAATTAAGTAAAGTGTTTAATTAATTATTAATTTTATTGGAGCTCAGAATTATAGGTCCATCAGTCCCCGCGTCGTCCTTGTAATTCTAACAGACACGAAGGGCAAAATGGGAATTTTAGAATTACAGAATTCTAAAATTAAATACTCGAAGAATTATTAATTGAGAATTAATTATTATTTAAATAATGAGATTATTTAAATTTGAATTATAACATATCTAGATTTATCCATTTAAACTTATTTGATAAGTTGTTCAATTTAGAATTCAAATTAATTTAAGTTTGACTTAAATTCAAATTTGAATCTGAATTAAAATTGGATTACTGGATAATGGAAAAAATATCTTCCTTCCCTATCTTATTTAGGCGCCACACACAGGGATAAAACTCTAGTGTGTGGCCTGTAGGATCTTATTGTGATTTATATATGAAAAATCATTTGAACAACAACAATATTGTAGGTGGAATTTCAAAAATTTTATCATATCCATTTAATTCAAAATTAAACGTAAACCACAACGAGAGATGCATGCATGATATATGTTTATAGACAAAGGATTAGAAAATCTCACATACCTTTGTGACGATTGAATTAATTGACCGCAAGGATCTTGTCTCACTATCTCACGTTCCGAGATGGAGAATTGCCGTGAAACAAGATCGTTGTTTATTGCCACGATCACACCAAAAACCACTCGTAGATTCAAGGCTATGACTCTACAATTTTTAGGATGAGAGAGTGGGCTCTTTTTCAAAAACCTAAGGAAACTATTTCCTTCTATTTTGTCTCTACAAAATCCGGCCACCCTAAGGAAAAAAGTGTGATCTCTTTTTCTTTTCTCCAAAAGAACTCTCTCTAGGGTTTTCAATAATATCCTTATATAGGAGGAAATTCAAAAACTCAAACCCTAGATGAGATTTTCGAATTTCTCCTTAACCCTAAGATTGAAATCCGAAAATCCTACATGGCTTAGGGATTTCCGAATTTCCTTCCCCTTTTTGGAGCAAAATTCGAAATCCCCTTATGGCAAGGGATTTCCGAATTTTCCCAAAAAAATTATCACTTTTCTCTTTCCTTTTGTTGCCAAATAAAATCATGTTTAAATTTTATTTTGAATTTAAATTAATCTCTATTAATTTCGAAATTCAAAACTCATTCCTTTTATTTTTCAATTATCAAATAAATGAAAAATAACACAAGGAATTTAAACATGATTATCAGTTTCTGTCTTTCCCATTTATTAGAGCTAGCCTTGAGACCGAATGGACCCACATGAACAAAGCTATGGAATTACAATATTCGACTAACTCATCTCTATAAGTTATCGACATATTTAATTCCGACATCGTACAACTCCACTAAAAGTTCGATGCCGAATAATCTCTCGATTCATGTGCGCTAATTTTTCTTTTGGTGTTGATACAATTTATCACACGGTCCACAATGTAAATGCATTATTATCCTTCAGAAAATATCGGTGATCGAGAATGGTATATAATATTACCGTTTTACCATTCTAACCATTATTTCCTCAACTCCTTTATATGACCGTGAATAAGAAAGACAAACGTTCGTAAGATGTCTCGCACATGTTACGATGTCTTAATCAATGAATATCATCATTGAATACCAGGCCTGGTTTATTTATTCACACACCCGTCAATAAAGCATGAGGTGATATTATTTTTACGAATTCCATATCTGTGAATCACATAACTCCAACTTAATATTGTCATGATCCCAATGACCGAGATGTTGTTCAATAACTGTGAACTAATCTCATTGGCGAATCAAAGATCATGAGATACTAAGTTGAACTATGCATTCACTTCAGGATTAAGATAATTATACAAATATACTTAAGTTGTGATGATTAGGTTTAGAGTTGTGTAAACGGTTTTTACTCTAACCTAATCAGTCACATGGTCTATTCAACATGTTGCGAGCATGTCTAGATCAACCACAGAGTCCAACTCCCATGCCCCGAGACCAGCATCACATGGTTCGATCTAACAGTCATAATCAGATTCGATTGCCCAATCAATCCTAAGACTGCGAATATCTATTTTAAACCAGATCGAAGAGTTTGTCCGGCAGGTTCCCCGACTCTTCTTTCGTTGGTAACAGTTTATGGACTAAGCAATATTACTAACACTCTTGAGTATGTGTCAAAACATAACTTTATCTTATTTTATAAAATCAGCAAAATAATAATGTCTTACATTTGTCATTTCATAAATAACAAATTACATCCCACTTTATGGACACATTTCCAACATGGCCGGCCACCTAAAGGATAAGGGGAAGAGATTTTTTGTTCCAAATTCAAAATTGGAGATAAAGATATGATCCTATTTTGAAGTTTGACTTCTACTCTTTAAATATGAGATAGATAGAAAATTGTGGTAACAATTTTTGAAACACTTTTCAGCCCTAGTTTTCAAGTGTGGCCGAAATTCTCATATTGGGAAAAGAGTAAAAAAATATATTTTTTTCCAAAAATTCCACATCGTGCATGCATTGGTGTTTGTGGAAATTCGAGTGTTTAAGAAATCGTTTTGTCTCACGTGTGCCCACACACACGTCTATGTGGAATCAAGGAATTGATGTGGAAGACTTTGGTGTTCTAAACACAAAGCTTGGAGCTAGGACTGTTCGTGGTCAAAGAATTTCAAGTTATCATCCGAGTCGGCTACAAGGTATTTTTTTGGTTGAACCTTGAATGTATAAATTAATGAGATTGATTTATTCGTGCATAAATTAATATAATCTATAGAGTATCTCAAAAGTTGTATGAAAATTTTTGTTATACACGATCCGCTATTCCGCTGCGTTTCCGCCGCCGAATTCGATTCGGCAACCAACAAAATAAACATCCATAAATGCAAGTGCCTACTCATCATATACATACATAATTAAATATCACATATTTAATATCAATTATGATTATCAAATAATCGAAACATAAATTAATATCGTCTATAGACCGCTCTGATACCAATTGTTGGATGCCGAATCGAATTCGGCGGAGGAAACGCAGCGGAAAGGCGGATCATTTATAACAAAAATTTTCATAAAACTTTTGAGATACTCTATAGATTATATTAATTTATGCATGAATAAATTAATCACATTAATTTATATCATTCAAGGTTCAACCGAAAAAATACATGATAGCCGACTCGGATGATAACTTGAATTTCTTTTGACCACTTAACAAATCATAGCTCCAAGCTTTGTGTTTAGAACACCAAAGTCTTCCACGTCAATTCCTTGATTCTACGTGAGACGCGTGTGTGTGGGCACACGTGAGACAAAAACAGGTTTCTGAAACACTCGAATTTCCACAAACACCAACGCATGTGCGATGTGGGAATTTTTGAGAAAAATATTTTTCACTCTTTTTTTTCCCTATATGAGAATTTCGGCCACACCTTTCTTTAGGGCTGAAAAAATGTCAAAACTTGTTTCACAACTTTCTATCTATCTCATATTTAAAGAGTAGAAGTCAAACTTCAAAATAGAATAAAATCCTTATCTCCAATTTTGAATTTTGAACAAAAAATCCCTTCCCCTTATCCTCTTGGTGGCCGGCCACACTCTAGGATTTTATCTCTGTGTGTGGCGCCAATTATAGATAGGGAAGGAAGAGATTTTATCATTTATCAAGTAGTCCAATTTTAATTCAGATTTAAATTCGAATTTAAGTCAAACTTAAATTAATTTGAATTCTAAATTAACCAACTTATCAAATAAGTTTAAATGGATAAATCTAGATATGTTCAAATTCAAATTTCAATAATCTTCTTATTTAAATAATAATTAATTCTCAATTAATTATTCTTCGAGTATTTAATTTTAGAATTCCGTAATTCTAAAATTCCCATTTTGCCCGTTGTTTCTGGTAGAATTACAAGGACGATGTGGGGACTGATGGACCAATAATTCTGAGCTCCAATAAAATTAATAATTAATTAAACACTTTAATTAATTAATTAATTCTATTAATTCCAATAGTTACTCTACTATAAACTTGGAATTGCACTCTCGGAATTATAGACATTAATTACTTCTAAACTGTGAAGTGTCCATTTGATATAGTCATTGCATATAGATCGATCTTCCATAAATAATTCATAATTAAAGTCAGGTAGAATCCGTTAACCTCTCTAATTACATCTTTATCCTTGAGTACCATTGATTCTCTAATGGATAGTGATTCATAAAACACATTCATGAACCAGAGCGCTCTTACTAATCCAAGTACTGAATCAACACTCAAGGGAATTATTTATCTGCTTCTCTCTCAAGAAGGAATAGATTCCATCTCGTATAATAACATTCCCAGCTACCTACTTCATTATGTCTCCAAAATACATGAAATAGGATTCAGGGTTTCGAAATCCGTACCGAGTAAATCAAAAGACATAAATCTATAAATAGGAGTTTGTTAAGAACTCAGGATTAAGATCATTCTATATATGACCATCGGTAGACTCAATTAGAATTTCTATGCTTAACGGAAATTATTAGAAATTCATATTGTGTGTCAAGGTCCATGTTCCACATAATCTCATTATGCGAAATACACTCATTCAATATCTCGCCATATTAACAGTGCGGATAAGACCGTTCCATTCTAAATGGGAGTGGCATGTATTTATAATGTTTTAATTAAAGATTCCGAACTTTAATTAAATTCATTATGAACAATTACTTTTGATTATTATCCTTAAACATTATCCTCTTGTATATAACACTTATATACTATGTTTAAGGTTACATAAATAATCAAGAAATTTTATTTAATATTCATAAAATATTCATAAATATATGCACATAAAATGACGAATAAACTATTTTATTAAATAAATAATTAATATCCTTTTACATCTCATGCTTTCAGGACACTATTCCCAACATTGCATTCCTAGGTTTTGGACGTACATAAATAATAATTCTAGTACTCTAGTTTTTTTTTTCTTTTTTTCTTATAAGTTGATTCTTGTGTTATGCTTATTGTTATTCATTTTTATAATATACAATATAATACTAAATCTAATTTTATATGTTGATAATGTGGAGTACTCACGTCTAGACTTTTAGTACGAAAGAAGAGAGTGGTTGTAGTGATAAAAGAGATAGTTATGATTATGACTGTGTGTGCTGCTATGTGTACCTATATTTCTATTTATTATGAACGAAGGATACGAAGACCAAAGATGGTTATGAGGGTTTATCAACAATTAGGTCACTTGTATGATTTGGTTTACGAGAGTGATATCAAGTGTGTTCCACAATTAAAAATGGATAGAGAAACGTTTAAAAGATTATGCAAGCTTCTATGTGAGAAAGGAGGTTTGACAAGCACAAGAAATGTAGCTGTTGAGGAGATGCTTGCAATGTTTTTGCACATTCTAGCACATCATGTTAAGAACAGGGTGATTAGTTTCAATTTTAAGAGATCCGGAAGAACGATTAGTAAATGTTTCCACAAGTGTTTAACAACAATTATTCGGTGTCAAAAAGAATTTTGGAAAAACCCAGAACCAGTTTTGGAGAACTCAACTGACCCTAAATGGAAGTGGTTTAAGGTATGTGTTCTCTTTTTTTATTATTTTGAAAAAAATTGTTTTAAATTATATTGTGTTCTTAAAATTTTATGCTTCTTTTTCAAAATAATATAGAATTGTTTGGGAGCATTGGATGGAACGTATGTACGAGTTCGTGTGCCAGAGGCAGACAAATCAAGATATAGAACAAGAAAAAATGAGATTGCTACTAATGTCTTAGGAGTTTGTTCACAAAACATGCAATTTATATATGTGCTACCCGGATGGGAAGGTTCAGCGCACGATATGCGTGTGTTAAGGGACGCAGTGACTAGAAGAAATGGTTTAAAGGTTCCTCACGGTAATTTTATACAACAACACTAATTTTTTTAATGACATTATATTGTTTGTATGTTATCTATTTGCTCATTGTTTAATATTGTTACTTTTATATTGGTTGATAGGTTATTACTACTTGGTAGATGGTGGCTATAGTAATGGGACCGGTTTTCTTGCACCATTTAGAGGACAACGTTACCATTTAAGTGAGTTTAACAATAGAAACCAACCAACTTCGGCGGAAGAGTTTTTCAACATGAAACACTCGAGTCCTAGGAATGTTATTGAGCGGTGCTTTGGATTATTGAAAATGCGATGGTCTATACTAAGAAGCCATTGCTTTTATGACATAAAATTACAATGACAAATAATTTCTGTATGTTGTATGTTACATAACTTTATTCGAAGAGAAATGGCTTATGACCCTATGGACAGTCTGTACGATAATGATCCAACACAACAATTGAATAATGAGATGGAGTTTATCGATTCCATTGAAACATCTACCGAGTGGACTACATGGAGACAAATTTTTGCACAAGAGATGTTGATTGAATGGCGAGCAAGTAGAGAATATGTATTTTTGTGCGCGGTTACAATAGGTATGATACAGGAGATGTTTATAAAAGTATATATTTTTAGAGATTATTATGGAAGAGTAATAATTTTAAAACATTTATTAATATAGTGGGATAATTATAATTACTCAAAAAAAATTATTAAAGTTAAATATGTTAATAAATATAGCTTGTTGTCTAGGCGCGCACGGGGAGCGTGTGGAGCGTAGCAGGGGGAGCGGGCAGGGCGCACTGGGAGTGTGGGCAGGGCATCACTTTCGGATTTTTCCGAGTTTCTTATACTTGTGATTCCTTACCCTAATCTACTCAAATCTTAGAATTACAATAATTCTAATACCAGAATAAAATTACAAATAATTTATTGAACGAATTTTAATTGATCCATGTAACCATATAATTAACGACCAAATACAGCATCCATACATATTCATCAACATGAATTAATGTAAACATCCATAAATAAATGCAATTATCTACCCATCACATACATACAAATTAAATGTCACATATTCAATTAAATATTGATTATCGTATAACCGAATCATAAATTAATATAGTCGATAGACCGCTCTAATACCAATTGTTGGATTCCGAAATAATTTTAGATGTGGAAGCGTGTGAGTAGCGAATCGTGTATAACAAAAAGTTTCATAAAACCTTTGAAATGCTCTATAGATTATATTAATTTATGTACGAATAAATATCACATTAATTTATTTACCAAGAACTGGATTAAGAATTATACCTAGGAACCGATTAGGATGATAACTTGTGTTCTTTGACCTCGAACGTTCATTGTTCTAATGCTAGTTTAGAACATCCAAATCTTCCTCGTTAATTAATAAGAAAATATCAAGTTTTTCATGAACACCAACACATGCATGACATAAAATTTGGGAGAAAACTTTTCATTTCCTCACTCTATAAAATTCAGCCACTATAGCTAGGAGAGAGTAAAAATTGTGTCTTATAATTTTATACAATCTTTTATTTTATAGAATAGTAGTCAGACTCCCAGAAGGAGTCTTATCTTTATCTCTAAGATAAAGCTTGTTAATTATATTTCACTTCAAATTTGATTTTGAAACAAAATCCATTCTCCCTTATCCAATATGGCCGAACACTACTAAGGGATTTCCTCCTTGTGGTAGACGCAATTTTGCAAATAAAGACTAGGGCGAAACTTTATCCTGCATTCCAATTTTTATCTTAAATTCAAATTCCAATTTAAGTTAAACTTAAATCAATTTGAATTTCAAAGTGAACAACTTATCAAATAAGTTAATTGGAGAACTATGGAGAGCAAACAATTTGAATCCCAAAGAGATTCACATTGTGTTGTGCGTTCACACTATGTGAATGCCTTCACATGTGTGTTTTAAAATTCAAATTTAAACTTAAACTTAAATAATCATATTATTTAATTTATAATTAATTCTCAATTAATTATTCTTGAGTGTTTTATTTTAGAATTCTATAATTCTAAAATTCTAATTTTGCCTTTAATATCTTGTAAAATTACAAGGACGATGTTGGGACTCATAGACTAATGGACTTATGGACTCATGAGCTCCAATAAAATTAATAATAAATTAAACATTTTAACTTATTAATAAATTATATTAATTTCAATAGTTACTCCACTATAAACTTGAAATTGTACTATCGTAATTATAGACATAAATTACTTTTAAACGGTGAAGTGTCCATTTGATATAGTCACTGCATATAAATCAATCCTCCATAAATAATTTATAATTAGAGTTAAGTGAAATGCGTTAACCTTTCCAATTACATCTTTATCCTTGAGTACCATTAATTCTCTAATGGACAGTGATTCATAAAATAAATTCATGAATCAGAGCTTCTACCGTTCCAAGTACCGAATCAACTCTCAAGAGAATTATTCCATCTCGTATAATAACATCTCGGTTACCTACTCCATCATGTCTCCAAAATACAAGAACTAGGATTCAGAAACTCAAAATCCGTACTGAGTAAATCAAAAGACATATATCCATAAATAGGAGCCTGTTAAGAACTTAAGATTAAAATCATTCTATATATGACCATTGGTATACTCAATTAGAATTTATATACTTAACGTAAATAATCAGAAATTCATATTGTGTCTGTATCCCTGTTCCACATAATCTCATTATGCATAATATACTCATTCAATATCTCGCCATATTAACAGTGTGGATAACATCGTTCCATTCTAAATGGGAATGACCTGTATTAGTAATGCTTTAATTAAAGATTATGTACTTTAATTAAATTCATTACAAGCATCGTTTTGATTATTATCCTTAAATATTATCCTCTCGAATATGACACTTATATACAATATTTAAGGTCACATAAATAATCATGAAATTTTTACTGATATTCAGAAAATATTCATTAATATATGTACAAAAAATAATAAATAAACTCTTTTATTAAATAAATAATAAATATCATATTAAATCTCATGCTTCTAGGACACCATTCCCAACAGGAATGACCTATATTCATAATATTTTAATTAAAGATTCTGTATTTTAATTAAATTCATTATGAACATCTTTTTGATTATTATCCTTAAATATTATCCTCTCGCATATAGCACTTATATACAATATTTAAGGTCATATAAATAATCATGAAATTTGCACTGATATTCATAAAATATTAATTAATATATGCACAAAAAACAAAGAATAAACTCTTTTATTAAATAAATAATAAATATCATATTACATCTCATGCTTCTAAGACACCATTCCTAATAGAATACACAATGAAAGTGGGTAATGGTGCAAGTTTCGGCAAAAGCAATGGGAGAAGTTAAACTTCAGTTTAAGAAAAACAAATTTTTAGTTTTAAACAATGTTTATTTTATTCCAAACATTCGTAGAAATTTAATTTCTTTAGCTAGATTATTCGAACAATTATTTAAAATCTATTTTGATAATGAATTTGTTCATATTTCTCTAAATGAATTTAATACTTGTTCTAGACATCTAGATGATGGTTTATATTGTATAAAACCAATACCTAACTCACTGTTTAACACTGAAAATGTTCAAGGTTGCCGAACCCAAGAATAAGAAGCGAAGGATCTCTCACGATACTAACACATATTTGTGGCATCTTAGACTTGGTCATATTAACCTAAACATGATTGAAAGACTGGTAAAGGATAGTCCTTTACGCGAACTAAAAGTTGGTGAGCTTTCGGTCTGTGAATATTGTCTGGAAGGTAAAATAACCAAGAGGCCTTTCATGATGAAAGGAGAAAAGGCCACAGAGCCTATTCAGCTAATACATTTAGATTTATGTGGACCATTAAACGTTCAAGCTAGAGGAGGTTACGAATATTTTGTCACTTTTATTGACCATTATTCGAGTTATGATTATGTTTACCAGATGCAACGAAAATTCAAAATTTTTGGAAAGTTTAGAGAATTTTGAGCAGAAGTTGAAAAATAATTAGGTAGGTCAATCAAGACACTTCAATCGTATCAAGGGGTGAATACTTGGACTAAGAGTTTAGGGATTACTTAATTGGAGAAGGTGTGCTGCCACAACTGATAGCACTTGCCACACCACAATAGAATGGTGTTGCCGAAAAGAGAATCAGACTTTGGTTGACATGATAAGATCAATGTTGAGTTATTTCTCATTGCCTACATCATTATAGGGATATGCCCTCAGAACTGCAGTGTATATTTTTCACTTGGTACTGTCTAAGTCCATAACTAATATGCCTATAGAGTTGTGGAAAGGTCAAAAACCTAGTTTGAGATACATTCACATATGGGGGTGTCCAGGACACATGTTGAGACAAAAGAATGATAAGTTGGAACCGAGGATGGAAGTATGCATCTTCGCGGGATACCCATAAGGGACAAGAAGAGGACTACTTTATAGTCAGGAAGATCTAAAGGTATTTGTGTCAAAAAATGTCACGTTTTTTATGTTGGTTGCCAAATCGAATTCGGCGGCAGAAACGGAAGCGCAGCGGAAAGGCGGATCGTGTATAACATAAATTTTCATAAAACCTTTGATATACTCTATAGATTATATTAATTTATGCACGAATAAATTAATCTCATTAATTCATTTATTAAGAACTCAATTCGGAAAAATACCTGGAGGCCGACTCGGTTGATAACTTGAGTTCTTTGACCTCGAACAATCCTTGCTCCAAAGCTTTGTGTTTAGAAAACCAATGTCTTCCACGTCAATTCCTAGAATCCATTTAAGACGTGTGTGTGGGCACACATGAGACAAAACGGGTTACAATAAACACTCGAATTTCCACAAACACCAACGCATGCACGATGTGGAATTTTTGGAGAAAAACATTTTTCATTCCTCTCTACTTGAGAATTTCGGCCAGCCTTAACCTTTAGGGCTGAAAAAATTGCTTCAAAATTTCTATAGAGAAATTTTGGCCACCTCTAAAATTAGGGCAAAAAAGCATTCCGAAAATTGTCTCAAAAAATCATATTTAGAGAGTAGAAGTCAAACTTCTAAAAGGAATCCAATCTCTATCTCTAAGATAAAGCTTGTTAATTATCTCCTATTTGAATTTGGAACACAAAATCCCTTCCCCTTATCCACTTAATGGCCGGCCACACTAATAGGGTTTATCCCTATGTGTGACTCCTATTTTAGATAAGGAAGGAAGATATTTTATCCTTTATCCAGTAGTCCAATTTTAATTCTGATTCTAAATTGAACAACTTATCAAATAAGTTTAAATGAATAAATCTAAATATGTTCAAATTCAAATTTAAATAATCACATTATTTAAATAATAATTAATTCTCAATTAATTATTTCCGAGTGTTTAATTTTAGAATTCCGTAATTCTAAAATTCCCATTTTGTCCTCTCTGTGGTGCGGTAGAATTACTAGGACGACGCGGGGACTAATGGACCTATAATCCCGAGCTCCAATAAAATTAATAATCAATTAAACACTTTAATTAATTAATTAATTCTATTAATTCCAATAGTAACTCCACTATAAACTTGGAATTGCACTCTCGAAATTATAGATATAAATTACTTCTAAACTGTGCAGTGTCCATTTGATATAGTCATTGCATATAGATCAATCCTCCATAAATAATTCATAATTAGAGCAAGGTAGAATCCGTTAACCTCTCTAATTATATCTTTATCCTTGAGTACCATTGATTCTCTAATGGACAGTGATTCATAAAACACATTCATGAATCGGAGCTCCCACTGGTCCAAGTACTGAATCAACCCTCAAGAGAATTATTTATCTACTTCTTTCTCAAGAAGGAATGGATTCCATCTCGTATAATAACATTCCCAGCTACCTACTTCATCATGTCTCCAAAATACAAGGAATAGGATTCAGGATCTCGGAATCCGTACCGAGTAAATCAAAAGACACAAATCCATAAATAGGAGTTTGTTAAGAACTCAGGATAAAGATCATTCTATATATGACCATCGGTAGACTCAATTAGAATTTCTATACTTAACGGAAATTATTAGAAATTCATATTGTGTCTATGTCCTTGTTCCACATAATCTCATTATGCGAAATACACTCATTCAATATCTCACCATATTAATAAAGGCGGATAACACTGTTCCATTCTAAATGGGAATGACATGTATTAATAATGTTTTAATTAAAGATTCCAAACTTTAATTAAATTCATTATGAACATTGCTTTTTGATTATTATCCTTAAACATTATCCTCTCGTATATAACACTTATATACAATGTTTAAGGTTACATAAATAATCATGGAATTTTCATTGATATTCATAAAATATTCATAAATATATGCACATAAAATAATGAATAAACTCTTTTATTAAATAAATAATAAATGTCCTATTACATCTCATGCTTCTAGGACACCATTCCCAACAATCTCCCACTTGTCCTAAAAGGTAGGATATGTCTCGGATCCGATACTTTCTAGGTGTCTATGACCGATCCGTGCTTGGAACAATTTCCAGATCAGTTAAGAATTTTCTAGAGTCAGGTTGCTTTCTTTTGTCGCTTCACAAGTCATTACACATTAACTCTTAATGATTAAATTAGCAATCACACTTTGCCAACAACCTTTCTTGTGATGACTCCTTCACCTAGTGTGAACACGCACTCGGATGTTGACTCTCAAAATCCACGTATGACTCATAGTCAAAGTCTATGTATCCAAAGTGAAAGACAACTCTTTCACCGACTAAACTATCTTATAGTTTCTTTATTTTCCTTATATACTTAAGGATACACAACACGACCACTCAATGATCGGATCTTGAGTTCAATCGACAACGACTAACTACTCCCACCGAATATCATATATTCGGGCTTGTAAAGAATAAGAACATCTTCTTTTCTTTCATTTGAAACATCTTGGTTTTGATCAAATCCATAAGACTTAATAGCCTCATCAAAACCCGATATTCCATGATCTAGAAGTTTGCTTCAATCCATAAATGGATCTCTACAGTTTTGTAGACTTTACGCTCTAGGCCTTTCTCTATGTAACCCCGGGTCGATCGATATAGATGGTTCCCTCAAGATAGCCATTCCGGAAAAGCTATCTTGACATCCATCCGCCATACCTCATATTCAAAATATGTTGTTATGGCTAAGAGTATTCGGATGGACTTAAGCATGGCCTCCCGTGAGAGAGTTTCCTCATAGTCAACTCCCTCTTTATGGGTGTAACCCTTAACCACTAGCCTTGCTTTATAAGTCTCTACTTTTCCATCCGCTTATCTTATTCTCTTGAAGATCCACTTGCATCCAATGCGTTTTACCCTTCGGTAGATCTACAAGTTGCGATCGAGTTAGAGTACATGGACTCTAGCTCGAGTTTCATAGATGCTTGCCACTTTTCCTTATCAAATTATCCATCGTAGCCTTAAAGGTAAACGGATCCTCCTTACCATCATCAACAAAGTGACGATATGGGTTTCCTCAAGATACCGGTTAGGTAACTTGCTTACCCTCCCACTACAACGAGGTGCCACTAGAGTTTGATTAGGAATCGTGATCATTCTTAGCGCCCAACAACTCTTGTCGGTTGTGGTCCAATCTTATTGAAAGTAAATTTTCCAGAACCTTTTAGCTTCTAGGCTTGAAAACTATCATATAGTCATGCTCTAGAAACGTGGCATTTGTCATACAATTACCTTTGATTCTTATGACTATATAAAATAATCATTCTTTTGTCCCCATTGCATATCCCACAAACATGCATATTTATGATCTTAGTTCCAACTTCCCGATCTATTGTTTCATCACATGAGCGGACACCCCATATGTGAATACGCTTCAAAACTAGCTTTCGACCATTCCACAACTTTAGGGGTGTCTTTGGTATAGACTTAGATGGTACTAGATTCAAAATATACATGGTGGTTCTTAGGGCATAATCCGTAACGAAGCGAGAAAGTGAAGAATAACTCAACATTGATCTTATCATGTCGAGCAAAGTCTCGATTTCTCATTTCGGCTACACCATTCTCACTGTGGTGTACCGGTGTAGTCAATTGGGATACCACCTTCTTCAATCAAGAAATCCTCGAAACTCTTAGTCCGGTATTCATCCCCTCAATCTAATTGAAGTGTCTTGATTGTTTTACCTAATCGCTTTTTTCAACTTTTGCTCGGAATTCTCTAAACTTTCTAAAAGTTTCAGATTTCCGTTGCATTAGGTAAACATAACCATATCTTGAATAATCATCAATGAAAATGATGAAATATTCGTAACCTCCTTTGTTTTGGACGTTTAACGGTCCACATACATCCGAATGTATTAGCTGAAGAGGTTATGTGGCTCTTTCTCCTTTTGTCATGGAAGGCCCGTGGTCATTTTGCCTCCCAGACAAGATTCATAAGCTGGACGCTCACTAACTTTTAGTTCGCATAAAGGACCATCCTTTACCAGTCTTTAAATCGTGTTTAGGCTAATATGACCAAGTCTAAGATGCCACATATATGTGTTATTTATCGTGAGAGATCCTTTGCTCCTTATTCTTAAGTTTTGGCAACTTTTGAACTTTTCAATATTTTGCAAATGAGCAGGGCATTGGTTCAAACGGTATAAACCATTTTCCAAATATCCGAACATATATCGAACCATTAGAAAGATGTGGACTAGATTTTTATTTAAAAGCAATTGTTCAAATAATTTGGAATTAGAAATCAAATTCTGTTTATGCTTGAGGAAATAAACATTGTTCACAACAAGGTATTTCCAAAATTGAAGTCTAACTTCTCCCTTTGCTTTTGCCATTATCCTCATGGTATTCCCACTTTCATCGTGTAGTCCCACGATGGCAAGTTCTTTGTAAGAACTTATATTTTGCAAAGAAAACCAAAACATGATTAGTTGCTCCCTAATCAACTATCCGGGACGAGGAATCACCCTCTACTAAAGATGTTTTTAGAATTAGTAAATCTTATTTACTTTGATTCATTTTCTTTGTTTAAGTGGAAACAATTTCCATTTAAGTGCTAAAACTTAATAAAGAAAATAAACATGATTAGTTATTCTGAATCAACTATTCGGGATAAGGAATCATCCTTTTTACTAAACATGTTTTAAGAACTAGCAAATCATATTTGCTTGAGTTCTTTTTCTTTATTTTGGTGGAAACGACTTTCCTTGTAAGAACTAAGACTTAATAAAGAAAACAAACATGTGTAGCAACTCCCGAATCTACTATCCAAGAATAAGGAATTACCCTTTTTACTAAACATGTTTCTAGAACTAGCAAATCGTATTTGCTTGATTCCTTTTCCTTTATTTTATTGGAAACGACTTTCCTTTTGTCTTTTACTTAGGCCCTTCATGTGATTTAGCCAACCCTTTTGTTTTATGGATTTTCATTCACGGTATCGATGACCGCATTATCTCATAAAAATTTGTCTCCATGCCTTCATACTTCTTGTGAATTACCACGCACAATCTTAGCTAACAGTTAGCTACTTTGTTTTCGTTAAGGACAGGAGGACAATCCTCCATTTGGGACAAACTTATATTCATCACATGAATGTAAGTTGTTTACGTTATTTTACCACTCGCACAGTTTATCTCTAGTCGGTGTTTTGGGTTTTGTATAGTGAGATTATAGGATTTGACATATTCTTTGGAAATAAGTAGAATATTCATCTAATCAATTTATGTGCATGAATATCAAAACATGTGAATTTAGGCACAATTAAATATGATGCATGATGCAGATGAAAAATACATAAATCATGTTTTAATTTTAGGTGCCAACGATAATCCAATTTACCACAAATAAAGTGTACCTTTGGGTAGTCAAATTATTTGCAAATTGAACCGAGACCCTTCTCAGTTAATAAATGTAGTCAAAATATCTCATATTTTCATATTTATTAACTACCGTTATTTTAGTCAAAATATAACCAACAAACTTTGATTATATCTTTATGAGTGTAAACCACCGCTTCGCAGATCCCATAGACTTAACTCCGGATTGCTACCTTTGGGTAGTCAATTCGAAAATACATCCTGAAATCCTATCTCTAGGAAGCCAACCTTGTTATTGATCCGCAAGAACACTCTCCTTTAGGAGGGCGATTCAATGTCGCCAGAAAGCCCCTCTCCGGATCTCACGGTGTTGCGCTTAACGGTGGAGACTAGTGGGTCGTATTGTCACACAACCCTCTCCCACTCATTATTTTGCAAATATGTATTTTATTTGAAAATCATCTCATGTTTTCCCTATCCCGATAAATAAACAATTTATTTTTTCGGATATGTGAAATCCTAAAATTTAACTCTTAAATTCAATTTCACATATAACATTATTTTGCAAACTAATTTTGCAACTTAAATCAATTTAATCATATTAAATCGATTTTAGATGGTTCTTATTTTTATTTTATCCTTTTAAAACTCTTTTAAATAAATAAAATAAATAATAATAAATAAATTATATATATGCATGGCATGTTATGAAACATATGAGTAGGCACACTATATCTATATGGCATGTTATATGCATGGACATATAATATATAATTATCAACATAAAATATAAATATATGCAATCAACTATTGAGATGGATTTGACCGGGTCCTATGGAAAATATAAATTACAACTCAAAATCGAATAAATAAATAATTACAATAATTATTTTTTCCGTTAAATCAACGGGTCTTCGATTCTTGAATTCTTCATTCTTTGGCTTCATTCTTTGTCTTGGGTTGGATTTCACCTTCTTTGGGGTTAGGAACTTTTCCGCTTTACAAGGGGAACCTTCCGGCCCGCTTCCGGGATCAACGAACTTGGGCCGCCACGCTAGGGTTTCGAAACGCGCCCTGGACGCTGCCTGGCCGCGGTGGGACCGGGCACGCGGGCGTGGGATGACCTTGGGCCATGCGGTGCACGATGCGGGCGGACTATCCAGCGTCGCGGCCACGCCCGGTCGCCGCATGGACTATCATGGCTGGCCACGCGCCAAGGCGCGATGGGGCGCGACTATCCGCTGGGCTGGCCACGCGGTGGGCACGCGGATATCCACAGCGCCCACGCGCGACGCCCGCGATGGATGGGGCGCGGACTATCCGCGCGCTTCGACGCGCGATGGGCGCGCGGACTATCAGGCCCCGCACCCCGGCCGCGGTAGCGCGGACTATCCCCGGCCCGCTGACGATGGGGCGTAGCGGACTATCCGCCGCCCACGCGGCCGCGTTTTACGAGCGCTGGTCGCCTTTCGCTGGCAGCGTGTTAGGCGCCGGCACTTTTTTCTTGCCATGTGCGGGCCCTTCACGCCTTCTTATTGTCGATTTTTGGGCAATTTACGGGCATCTTCAAAGGCTTGATACTTGATCTTCAAGGCCTCCTTTTGATTCAAAATCAAAACCCTAATACTACCCAAAACCTAGAATTACAATAATTCTAATCCCGAATTAAATTACAAATAATTTAATTTGAACGAATTTAATGTGACCCATGGAACCATATAATTAACGACCAAATCCATCATCCATACATTCATCATCATGAATCAAATATAAACATCCATAAATGCAAGTGCCTACCCATCACATACATACATAATTAAATATCACATATTTAATATTGATTATCAAATAATCGGAGCATAAATTAATATAGTCTATAGACCTCTCTGATACCAATTGTTGGTTGCCAAATCGAATTCGGCGGCAGAAACGGAAGCGCAGCGGAAATGCGGATCGTGTATAACATAAATTTTCATAAAACCTTTGATATACTCTATAGATTATATTAATTTATGCACGAATAAATTAATCTCATTAATTCATTTATTAAGAACTCAATTCGGAAAAATACCTGGAGGCCGACTCGGTTGATAACTTGAGTTCTTTGACCTCGAACAATCCTTGCTCCAAAGCTTTGTGTTTAGAAAACCAATGTCTTCCACGTCAATTCCTAGAATCCACGAAGACGTGTGTGTGGGCACACATGAGACAAAACGGGTTACAATAAACACTCGAATTTCCACAAACACCAACGCATGCACGATGTGGAATTTTTGGAGAAAAACATTTTTCCTTCCTCTCTACTTGAGAATTTCGGCCAGCCTTAACCTTTAGGGCTGAAAAAAATTGCTTCAAAATTTCTATAGAGAAATTTTGGCCACCTCTAAAATTAACGCAAAAAAAGCATTCCGAAAATTGTCTAAAAAAAAATAGTATTTAGAGAGTAGAAGTCAAACTTCTAAAAGGAATCCAATCTCTATCTCTAAGATAAAGCTTGTTAATTATCTCCTATTTGAATTTGGAACACAAAATCCCTTCCCCTTATCCACTTAATGGCCGGCCACACTAATAGGGTTTATCCCTATGTGTGGCTCCTATTTTAGATAAGGAAGGAAGATATTTTATCATTTATCCAGTAGTCCAATTTTAATTCTGATTCAAATTCGAATTTAAGTCAAACTTAAATTAATTTGAATTCTAAATTGAACAACTTATCAAATAAGTTTAAATGGATAAATCTAAATATGTTCAAATTCAAATTTAAATAATCATATTATTTAAATAATAATTAATTCTCAATTAATTATTTCCGAGTGTTTAATTTTAGAATTCGTAATTCTAAAATTCCCATTTTGTCCTCTCGTGGTCCGGTAGAATTACTAGGACGACGCGGGGACTAATGGACCTATAATCCCGAACTCCAATAAAATTAATAATTAATTAAACCCTTTAATTAATTAATTAATTCCATTAATTTCAATAGTTACTCCACTATAAACTTGGAATTGTACTCTCAAAATTATAGATATAAATTACTTCTAAACTATGAAGTGTCTATTTGATATAGTTATTGTATATAGATCAATCATCCATAAATAATTCATAATTAGAGCTAGGTAGAATCCGT
The DNA here is from genome assembly GCA_012066045.3 of Morus alba. Lineage (NCBI taxonomy): Eukaryota > Viridiplantae > Streptophyta > Magnoliopsida > Rosales > Moraceae > Morus > Morus alba. The sequence continues at coordinate 13,670,257 of CP050225.2, read as the reverse complement.
TAACCTCTCTAATTATATCTTTATCCTTGAGTACCATTGATTCTCTAATGGACAAGTGATCATAAAACACATTCATGAATCGGAGCTCCCATCGTCCAAGTACCGAATCAACCCTCAAGAGAATTATTTATCTACTTCTTTCTCAAGAAGGAATGGATTCCATCTCGTATAATAACATTCCCGACTACCTACTTCATCATGTCTCCAAAATACAAGGAATAGGATTCAGGATCTCGAATCCGCATCGAGTAAATCAAAAGACACAAATCCATAAATAGGAGTTTGTTAAGAACTCGGGATAAAGATCATTCTATATATGACCATCGGTAGACTCAATTAGAATTTCTATACTTAACGGAAATTATTAGAAATTCATATTGTGTCTATGTCCTTGTTCCACATAATCTCATTATGCACGAAATACACTCATTCAATATCTCACCATATTAACAAAGGCGGATAACATTTGCTCCATTCTAAATGGGAATGACATGTATTAATAATGTTTTAATTAAAGATTCCAAACTTTAATTAAATTCATTATGAACATTGCTTTTTGATTATTATCCTTAAACATTATCCTCTCGTATATAACACTTATATACAATGTTTAAGGTTACATAAATAATCATGGAATTTTCATTGATATTCATAAAATATTCATAAATATATGCACATAAAATAATGAATAAACTCTTTTATTAAATAAATAATAAATGTCCTATTACATCTCATGCTTCTAGGACACCATTCCCAACATTTGACGCATAACTATATGATAGATTTCAAGCCCATAAGCAAAGTAGTACTAGAAGAGTTACTTTCTGATGAGATCAGACCACAACCGGTAAGAGTTGTCAGAACACAAAGAGATAAGACCACCTATCCTAATCAGACTTTTATGGCACCTCGTCGTAGTAGGAGGGTAAATAAGTTACTTAACTGGTATATTTGGGAGGCACAAATCATCACTATTGATGACAATAAGGAGGATCCATTAACCTTTAAGACTGTGATGGATGATTCTTATAAGGAAAAATGGCAAGTAGCTATGAAACTCGAGATGGAGTCCATATACTCTAACTCAGTATGACAACTTGTAGATCTATTCGTAGAGGTTAAACCCATTATATGCAAGTGGATCTTCAAGAAAAAGTGAGGAGCGAATAGAAAAATGGAGATTTATAAAGCAAGGCTAGTGGCTAAGGGTTATTCCCAGAAAGTGGGAGTTGAGTATGAGGAAACTTTCTCACTGGTAGCAATACTTAAGTCCATTCGGATACTCTTGGCCGTAGCAACATATTTTGACTATGAGATATGATAGATGGATGTCAAGACAACTTTTCTGAATGACTATCTTGAGGGAACCATCTATATAGATTAGTCAGAGGGTTACATAGATAAAGGTGAAGAGTAGAAAGTCTGTAAACTGTAGAGATCCATTTATGGATTAAAGTATGCTTCTAAATCATAGAACATCAGGTTTGATGAGAATATTAAGTCTTATTGATTTGATCAAAGCATTGATGAACCTTGTGTCTACAAGTGTAAGAAAGAAGAAAATGTGGTCTTCTTAGTTCTTTACGTTGATGACATTCTACTCATTGAGAATGATGTGGAATTGATTGTTGGTTACCAAATTGAATTCGGATGCAGAAGCGTAGGGAATGACGGATCGTGGTATAACAAAAATTTTCATAAAACCTTTGAGATGTTCTATAGATTATATTAATTTATGCATGAATATATTAATCACATTAATTTATTATTAATAACTCAATTAGGAACAATATCTGGCCAACGATTAGGATGATAACTTGAGTTCTTTGACCTTGAACAATCTTTGCTCCAAAGTTTTGTGTTTAGAAAACCAATGTCTTCCACGTCAATTCTTAGAATCCACAAAGACATGTGTGTGGGCACACCTGAGACAAAACGGGTTAGAATAAACACTCGATTTTCCACAAACACAAATGCATGCACGATGTGAAATATTTTTAGAGAAAAATTTTTCCTCTCACTCTATGAGAATTTCGGCCACCTTCTAAAATTAGGGCAAAAAAATTGTTTCAAAAATTGTCTCAAAATTTTCTATCATTCTCTTATTTACAGAGTAGAAGTCAAACTTCTAGAAGGAATTCAATCTTTATCTCCAAGATAAAACTTGCTAATTATCTCCTATTTGAATTTGGAATAAAATCTCCTCTTTTTCTTTATCCATTATGGCCGGCCACTGTAGGGGTTTCTCAACCTTTTATGGCGCCAATTTACAAATAGAGAAGGAAAAGAAAATCATCATTTATCCTGAATTCTAATTTTGACTCAAATTCAAATTTAAATTTAAGTCAAACTTAAATTAATTTGAATTCTAAATTGAACAACTTATCAAATAAGTTTAAATGGATAAAACTAGATGTGTTCAAATTCAAATTTAAATAATCACATTATTTAAATAATAATTAATTCTCAATTAATTATTTCCGAGTGTTTAATTTTAGAATTCCGTAATTCTAAAATTCCCATTTTGCCCTTTGTGTCTAGTAGAATTACTAGGATGACGGGGGGACTAATGGACCTATAATCCTGAGCTCTAATAAAATTAATAGTTAATTAAACACTTTAATTAATTAATTAATTAATTATATTAATTTCAATAGTTACTCCACTATAAACTTATAATTGCACTCTCAAAATTATAGACATAAATTACTTTTAAACTGTGAAGTGTCCATTCGATATAGTTGTTGGTAGCCGAATCGAATTCAGACGCGGAAGCGTGGCAGGAAGGCGGATCGTGTATAACAAAAATTTTCACAAAACCTTTGAGATACTCTATAGATTATATTAATTTATGCACGAATAAATTAATCTCATTAATTCATTTATTAAGAAATCAATTAGGAAAAATACCTGGAGGCCGACTCGGTTGATAACTTGAGTTCTTTGACCTCGAACAATCCTTGCTCCAAAGCTTTGTATTTAGAAAATGATTGTCTTCCACGCCAATTCCTAGAATCCATGGAGATGTGTGTGTGGGCACACATGAGATAAAACGGGTTACAATAAACACTCAAATTTTCACAAGCACTAATGCATGCACGATGTGGAATTTTTGGAGAAAATTTTTTCCTTCCTCTCTACAAGGAGAATTTTGGCCAACCTTAACAATTAGGGCTAAAAAAATTGTTTTAAAAATTGTATTCACAATTTTCTATCATTATCATATTTAAAGAGTAGAAGTCAAACTTCAAAAAGGAATCAAATCTCTTTCTCCAAGATAAAGCTTGTTAATTATCTCCAATTTGAATTTGGACAAAATCTCATCTTATCCTTATCCATTATGGCCGGCCACCTTAGGGGGATTTTATCCTTATGTAGGTGCCAATATCAGATAGGGAAGGAAGAGAAAATCATCCTTTATCTTGTAGTCCAATTTTGACTCAAATTCAAATTCCAATTTAAGTCAAACTTAAATTAATTTGAACTCTAAATTGAACAACTTATCAAATAAGTTTAAATGGATAAAACTAGATGTGTTCAAATTCAAATTTAAATAATCACATTATTTAAATAATACTTAATTCTCAATTAATTATTTTTTGAATGTTTAATTTTAGAATTCCGTAATTCTAAAATTCCCATTTTGCACTTTGTGTCTGGTAGAATTACTAGGATGACAGGGGGACTAATGGACCTATAATCCTGAGCTCCAATAAAATTAATAATCAATTAAATAGTTTAATTAATTAATTAATTCTATTAATTCCAATAGTTACTCCACTATAAACTTAGAATTGCACTATCAAAATTATAGATATAAATTACTTCTAAACTGTGAAGTGTCCATTTGATATAGTCATTGCATATAGATCAATCCTGCATAAATAATTCATAATTAGAGCCAGGTAGAATCCTTTAACTTCTCTAATTATATCTTTATCCTAGAGTACCATTGATTCTTTAATGGACAGTGATTCATAAAACACATTCATGAATCGGAGCTCCTACTAGTCCAAGTACCGAATCAACCCTCAAGAGAATTATTTATCTACTTCTTTCTCAAGAAGGAATGGATTCCATCTCGTATAATAACATTCCCGGCTAACTACTTCATCATGTCTCCAAAATACAAGGAATATGATTCAGGGTCTCAGAATCCGTACCGAGTAAATCAAAAGACACAAATTTATAAATAGGAGTTTGTTAAGAACTCAGGATTAAGATTATTCTATATATGATCATCGGTAGACTCAATTAGAATTTCTAGACTTAATGGAAATTATTAGAAATTCATATTGTGTCTGTGTCCTTGTTCCACATAATCTCATTTTGCGAAATACACTTATTCAATATCTCACCATATTAATAGTGCAGATAACACCATTCCATTCTAAATGGGAATGACATGTATTAATAATCTTTTAATTAAAGATTCCAAACTTTAATTAAATTCATTATGAACATTACTTTTTGATTATTATCCTTAAACATTATCGTCTCGTATATAACACTTATATACATAGTTTAAAGTTACATAAATAATCATGGAATTTTCATTGATATTCATAAAATATTCATAAATATATGCACATAAAATAATGAATAAACTCTTTTATTAAATAAATAATAAATATCCAATTACATCTTATGCTTCTAGGACACCATTCCCAACAATCTCCCACTTGTCCTAAAACAGGTAGGATATGTCTCCAATCCTGAAACTTTCTAGGTATCTATGACTAATCTATGTCTGGAACAACTTCCAGATCAGTTAAGAATTTTTCTAGAGTCAGGTTGCTTTCTTTTGCTGCTTTACAAGCTGCTACATATTAACTCTTAATGATAAAATTAGCAATCACACTTTGCCAACAACCTTTCTTGTCATGACTCCTTCACCTAGTGTGAACACAGAGTTGGATGTTGACTCTCAAAATCCACGTATGACTCATAGTCAAAGTCTATGTATCCAGTGGGAGACAACTCTTTCACTGACTAAACTATCTTATAGTTTCTTTATTTTCCTTATATACTTGAGGATACACTACATAGCTACCCAATGATCAAATCTTAAGTTCAACTGACAACGACTGACTACTCCCACTGAATATCAGATATTTGGGCTTATAAAGAATAAGAACATCTTCTTTTCTTTCATTTGAAACATCTTGGTTTTGATCAAATCCATAAGACTTAATAGCCTTATCAAACCTGATATTCCATAATCTAGAAGTTTGCTCCAATCCATAAATGGATCTCTACACTTTGCAAACTTTCCGTTCTAGGCCTTTTTCTATGTAACCCTCTGGTTGATCGATATAGATGGTTCCCTCAAGATTGCCATTTAGAAAAGCTGTCTTGACATCTATCTGCCATATCTCATATTCAAAATATGTTGTTATGGCTAAGAGTATTCGGATGGACTTAAGCATGGCCTCTGGTGAGAGAGTTTCCTCATAGTTAACTCTCTCTTTCTGGGTATAACCCTTAACCACTAGCCTTGCTTTATAAGTCTCTACTTTTCCATCCGCTCATCTTATTCTCTTGAAGATCCACTTGCATCCAATGGGTTTTACCCCTTCGGGTAGATCTACAAGTTGCCAGAATGAGTTGGAGTACATGGACTCTAGCTCGAGTTTCATAGATGCTTGCCACTTTTCCTTATCAAATCATCCATCGCAGCCTTAAAGGGCAATGAATCCTCCTTATCGTCATCAGCAGTGACGATCTGTGCTTTCCCGGTATACCAGTCAGGTAACTTGCTTACCCTCCCACTACGAAGAGGTGCCATAGGAGTTTGATTAGGAATCGTTGTCTTACTTCTTAGCATTTCAACAAATCTTGTCAGTAGTGGTCCAATCTCATTGGAAAGTAACTTTTTAGAACTACTTTGCTTTTAGGCTTGAAAACTATCATATAGTCATGCTCCAAAAATGTGGCATTTGTTGATACAAATATCCTTTGATTCTTGTGACTATATAAAATAATCCTTTTCTTGTCCCCATTGCATATCCCACATAATATGCATACTTCTGATCTTGGTTCCAACTTCCCAGTCTGTTGTTTCATCACATGAGCCGAACACCCCCATATGCGACTATGCTTCAAAACTGACTTTCGACCATTCCACAACTCTAGGGGTGTCTTTCGTATAGACTTAGATGATACTAGATTCAGAATATACATGGTGGTTCTTAGGGCATAATCCCGGAACGAAGCAGGAAGTGAAGAATAACTCAACATTGATCTTATCATGTCGAGCAAAGTCAGATTTCTCATTTCGGCTACACCATTCTGCTGTGGTGTACCGATTGTAGTCAATTGGGATACCATACCTTCTTCAATCAAGAAATCCTGAAACTCTTAGTCCAGGTATTCATCCCCTCAATCCAATTAAAGTGTCTTGATTGATTTACCTAATTGTTTTTCAACTTTTGCTCAGAATTCTCTAAACTTTCTAAAAGTTTCAGATTTCCGTTGCATTAGGTAAACATAACCATATCTCAAATAATCATCAATAAAGATGATGAAATATTTGTAACCTCCTATGTCTTAGATGTTTAATGGTTCACATACATCCGAATGGATTAGCTGAAGAGGTATTGTGGCTCTTTCTCCTTTTGACATGGAAGGCCCGTGGTCATTTTGCCTCCTAGACAAGATTCATAGGCTAGACACTCACTAACTTTTAGTTCGCGTAAAAGACCATCCTTTACCAGTCTTTAAATCTTGTTTAGGCTAATATGACCAAGTCTAAGATGCCACATATATGTGTTATTTATCGTGAGAGATCCTTTGCTCCTTATTCTTAAGTTTGGCAACTTTTGGATATTTCAACATTACGCAGTGAGCCAGGGATCGGTTTAAATGGTGTAAACCTTTTTCCAAATATCCAAAACAAATGTCGGAACAAGTTTGAAAGATGTGGATTAGATTATTATTTGAAAGCAATTGTTCAAATAATTTGCAATTAGAAATCAAATTTATCGTAATGCCTGGAGGAAATAAACATTGTTCACAATAAGGTATTTTCAAATGAAGTCTAACTTCTCCCATTGTTTTTGCCAATATCCTCGCGGTATTCCTACTTTTATCATGTAGTCCCTGACGGTAAGTTCTTTGTAAGAACTAATATTTTGCAAAGAAACCCAAACATGATTAGTTGCTCCCGTATCAACTATCCAGGATGAGGAATCACCCTCTACTAACGATGTTTTTAGAATTAGTAAATCTTATTTACTTTGATTTTATTTCTTTGTTTTGGTGGAAACAGTTTCCATGTAAGGGCTCAAACTTAATAAAGAAAACAAACATGATTAGTTATTCCTAAATCAACTATTTAGGATAAGGAATCACCCTTTTTACTAAACATGTTTTAAGAACTAGCAAATCATATTTGCTTGATTTCCTTTCTTTATTTCAGTAGAAATGACTTTCCTTTTGTCTTTTACTCAGGTCCTTACAGTATTTAGCCAAGCCTTTTGTTTCATGGATTTTCAGATACGGTATCTTATGACTGCATTATCTCATAAGCTGTCTCCATGCCTTCATACTTCTTGTGAATTACCATGCATGACCCTAGCTAACAGTTTTGCTACTGTGTTTTTGTTAAGGATAGGAGGACAATCATCCATTTGGGACAAACTTATATTCATCACATGAATATATGTTGTTTATGTTACTTTACCACTTCGCATAGCTTATCTCTAGTTAGTGTTTCAGTTTTGTATAGTGAGATTATAGGATTTAACATATTGCTGGAAATAAGTAGAATATTCATCTAATCAATTTATGTGCATGAATATCAAAACCTATGAATTTAGGCACAATTAAATATGATGCATGATGCACATGAAAAATACATAAATCATGTTTTAATTTTAGGTGCCAACGATAATCCAAATTACCACAAATAAAGTGTACCTTTGAGTAGTCAAATTATTTACAAATTGAATTGAGACTCCTCTCAGTTAATAAATACAGTCAAAATATCTCATATTTTCATATTTATTAACTACCGTTATTCTGGTCAAAATATAACCAACAAACATTGAATATATCTTCGTGAATGTAAACCACCGTTTCAGATCCCATAGACTTAACTCCGAATTGCTACCTTTGGGTAGTCAATTCGAAAATACATCCTGAAATCCTATCTCTAGGAAGCCAACCTTGTTATTGATCCGGCAAGAACACTCTCCTTTAGGAGGGCGATTCAATGTTGCCGCAAAGCCCCTCTCCAGATCTCACGGTGTTACGCTAACGGTGGAGACCAGTGGATCGTATTGTCATACAACCCTCTCCCACTCTTTTGCAAATATGTATTTTATTTGAAAATCATCTCATGTTTTTCCAATCCCGATAAATAAACAATTTATTTTTCGGATATGTGAAATCCTAAAATTTAACACTTAAATTCAATTTCACATATAACATTATTTTGCAAATCAATTTTACAACTTAAATCAATTTAATCATATTAAATCGATTTTAGCACATGGTCTTCTTTTTTATTTTATCCTTTTAAAACTCTTTTAAATAAATAAAATAAATAATAATAAATGCGCATATATGCATGGCATGTTATAAAACATATGAGTAGACACACTATATCTATATGGCATGTTATATGCATGAACATATAAAATATAATTATCAACATAAAATATAAATATATGCAATCGGCCATTGGGATGGATTTGACCGGGTCCCATGGAAATTATAAATCACAACCAAATCGAATAAATAAATAATTACAATAATTATTTTCTTCCGTTACGTCAACGGGTCTTTGATTCTTGAACTCTTCATTCTTTGGCTTCGTTCTTTGTCTTTGGCTTTCGTTACATCAACATCATATGATTTATTAAACTTATAGCTTCACTAATCGAGTTTTCAGTTTTAATGTGCAGTGCAACTAGTTTGATGTGGGAACTCAATGTGCTAAACTTATGAAGAAAAAGAATTATATTTATTATGATTATTTGATATGATATTTTACCTCTATTATGATTACTTTAATGATGAATTATTATTTTATATTTTTATTATATGGTTTTATGTAAATGTGTTGAAGACTTAGTTGTTATTTTGAGTTTTTGTGAGAGAATGCTATTTTAGCAAATTGAGTGAACTTTAGGCACCTAAATGAAGAAGAAAAATAGAGACTTTAGAGCTGATTTTATGAGGTTAGGATAAATGTTAGAGACTTAGAAAAACCCAGACACTTGTCCTACTATAAGGTCACTTTACTTTTGGTTGGTCTCTATCATATATAGACTTCATTTTTGGGTCTATTTCAGCAAAAAAAAAAAAACCTAGAACTCCGATCCTAACATTTTCTTCTATCTTCTCACTCCTTTTCTCACCCAAAACTCAGAAGCAAACCTATATTTTCAAGCGAGAATGAGCTAAAAACTCAACCAACCCATTTCAACTCGTTTTCAACCTAGAACCAAAAATAACCACCAAGGTTTTGAGCTTCTATTCACTTGGGAGCACGTTTTTCTTTGAGGTAACTTCTTTCTTATGTTAGAAACTAAGATTTTAGAGATTAAGATGTTGAAATCTTACTTGAGATTCAGATTTTTGATGTGGGTTATTATGCATGTGGTTGTAGACTCTTAAAAATGAGTTTCTTGAGGTTTTTGTTCAAATATTGGTTTTTGGGTGAAATTAATGATTTTAGCTTGATATTATTGATGATTATTTGAAGATAAACTCTTATTAGGATGATGATTCATGTATTTGAGAGTGGTCTTTGAAGATTAAGATCTGCATGTTAGGTATTTAATGAAATGCTCACATATAAGTCCTCTGTACAACCTATGTAGATTCTTTTTTCGTGCTATATATACTTAAATTTTGACTGATCTTATATTTTTCTATTAAAGTATACATCTCAAGCTTTACTTGAGATTTTGAATCACTCTAAATGGATTTTTCTACATTTAGTTATGAATTTTATAAATTCAGCTAAAAAGCTGTCATTTTCCTAACGAGATTATACTTCAATCCGGATTTCGGGCTGTTTTTGGTTAGTTTGAGAAATCTGGAACCTATCATGTAGTAGCTCTAAAAAGAGGGTTTTACGTCTACTTTTATTTGCCACTAGTCTCATAATATTTTGACTTTTGATGAATTTGTTATGAATATTTTCGTTACAATGCGCAGTTACATTTTTGTTAAATGATGATATGAATGTGATTTTTGAAAGCTATGGTTTTTAAAGGTTAATTAGCACATTGAAGGCTCCTCACAATCAGCTAGTTTGTGCTTGCAAAGTGGTGATTGAAATTCAGGTAAGTAGAGTTAAAGCATTTTTAAAACTGCATCACAAGACCTATTTGACATAACTTGTTATGAATTGTGATTTATGCAAGTTCATTCTCTTATAAAATTCTTATATGATTATGTTCAAAGAGTATTAATGATTAATTAGTTTGAAAGAGATTATGATATTTGCTTATTATGTTTTTATGTTTTAAGAGATTTTATGGTATGGTATATGATGAGAGGCTGGGTAAGCAGGGGTGCGAGGGACCAGTACCCCAAATTAGAGAAACTGTCTCTTTGAGACAGCTAGAGAAAAATGCTAAAGGGAAGTCTCTTGTTGATCACAAGAGAAAGAGATTCTAAAAACCCCGCTTAGTGTTTAAGAGAAGAGAATTGGCCAAAATTAGAGAATGTCTTGTATAGAGAGGCTTACTTGGAACCGAAGTTCTGTATCATACCTATACTAAGAATAAGTATGAAAGTTTATGAACAATATTTAACAAAGAGATTTCAGCCACAGAGATTTTAGATACTTACTTTATTTGAAATCTACTTACTGAGTTTTTGCTCATTAGTTTTACCTTGTGATGCAGATGATGTTGTTGTTAATGAAGAGTAAAAAGGGAAATGATTTCCAAGCTTGGCTGAGTACTCCAAGTCCTATATCTGGCATCTTGCTTATATGCACTTCCAAACAATAGATGGGCTCAAAATGTTTTTTTTTTTGTTACTATGTCGCTTTTGAATGACTGTTTAATGTTTAAGATTTGTGTTTGTAATCATTTTGCGCACTGACTCATTTTGTTCAAAAACCTTTATAAAAATCTTGTGATGAAATCAACCACAAGTTTCCGCATCTTAAAAATGACATTATAGAAAGTATGTTTTAAGTAGCACCACCTCACTAAATTCAGCCTTAGACCGGTTTAGTGTTGGGGATGTTACAACCATGGAAGCTAAGTATGTTGCAGCTTGTGAAGCCACAAAAGAAGCTACATGGCTCCAGAAGTTCTTAACTTATCTGAAAGTTGTTCCAGGCATAGATCAACAAATTAAGTTTTACTATGACAACAGTAGAGCGGTGACTAATCCAAAAGAACCTAAAAGTCATAAGAGTGCTAAACATATAGAATGGAAATATCACCGGATCAGAGATATAGTAAAGAGAGGCGATGTAGCGGTTCTAAAGATTGCATTGGAGAACAACCTTGCTAACCCGTTCACGAAGACATTGCAACTAAGTGTATTTGATAGACACTTAGAAGGATTTGGGATAAGAGACATGTCACACCTGCTTTATGACAAGTGGGAGATTGTTGAGAATGGTGTCTTAGAGGCATGAGATGTAAAAGGATACACTACTACAATTTGCCGAATTTGCGATGAAATTATTTGGAACGACACATGTCGTCGCAAATAATTAATTATTTGCTACAAAATAACGTCGCAATTAGTTATCATTTAGCAAGAGAATATAGTCGTCGCTAATAATTCACTAGTCGTCGTAAATATGTAGTTGGCGGCAAATGTTGTCAAATGTTGTCTGGCCCCAACGTTTGCTGCCAAAATAACATTATTTGCAATGAAATGCCATCACATATAAAGAATTATTTGCAATAATTCATTTATTTGTTGTTTCCCGAGTAAAAAAGTAGTCAATTTGACGGTTCCCAAAAATTATTTGTGACAACATTAATATGTGTCGCCGCAAATGCTGATTTTGTATTCCCTTGTGAAAATAAACGATGAGAAAATTGGGCGGTTCCTAAAAACTAATTATGACGACAGTGCACAATGTCATCCTAGATAATAATTCCAGAACATTTGTTATAAATATAATTAAGTCATAATAGCGACGACCTTGTCGTCTCAAATAGTTATATAAGTTATATTTGTGATGACAATAGTTTTTGGATTTCGTCGCCAAAAACTCTATTTGTATACCCGCGACCAGAGTCTCCTTCTCCATTTTTTCTAATCACTCTCTATCTCTCTCGGCCTCTCCCCAGTTTTTCAACCCCAAACCCCCAAAACCTCCCCTATCCCCTCTAGATCCTCACCAAATCAGCATTTATCATAAATTTTAATCTTTTTCATTAAAAAAAGTATAAAAAAACAAACTCCCTGCCTTCGCCACCAAATTCTGCTGACACCATTTGCCCCGTTCCTCCCACCTAATTCCGTTATTTTCAACCCCCGTCTAAGTGGGTTTTTAACTTTGTAAGTGTTTTGTATATTTATTGTATTTTTTAGTTTAAAGTGTTTGGGTTTTTTGTTGTTTGAATTATAGATTATAGATTATAGATTTTGAATTTTGATTTATAGATTTTAGAATTAATATATAATTTGAATTTTTGATCATAGATATTGAAATTGGATTATGAATTGTGTGTGTGAATCTCTTAGGGTGTTATTTTATGAAATCTGCTTGTTATTTAATTTACGTTATGATTAAAAATTTTAATGATTATTCTGGGTGGCACATCATCTTGTTATATGGTATGTCATTTGTCTTTAAATATATATAAAATTTAAAGTAGTTAATTTATATTCATGAATTCTTTTATATAGCTGTTAACAAGTTGCATAAGAAATAAAGTAACTAATAAAGTTCTTTTTTTTATACGACATAGAGTCACGATGTCCGGTCTAATAGCTACATGCGCCGACTCTGCAAGAGGATCACATCCTCCATCCAATCCGACGAGACTCTTGGCACATTGTCAGTCAGGTATCATATGCTATAACGCATGACCAATATTTTTTATTCGTCGAACTCTATATTATCAAATTTTGTTATTTTTATTTTTTTTACAGTTCTAGAGACGACACCTCGACGTTGACCTGGTCGAAGGGTAGCTCTAGGTCGAGATATAATGGAGAAGGTACAAAGAGAGTGGAAGCTTTTTATCTTGTTTGACGAGACCTGTACGTGGAAGGCAATTGGCAAAAACAACTCATATTTTGACAATGCTTCCAGCTTGCACACTAGGGATATCTGTAACCCACACTACAACACTAGAATGACGTGCCTGAGGAGCACAAAAGGAGGATTCAGAATCACATATTGGTATTTATTTGAAACAAAATTTGTTCTAGAAATTTATTTAAATACAATATATAAAATTTATTTGTTGATTTTTTAACGTGTCGCAGGATTGGTTTAACCTCGACTACAATCGCGACAAAGGCATCATCAGAGATGTAATCGATCGTGAAGTCAGTAAATGTTACAAGGACTGGAAGACTACCTTGCACAAACACTTCTAGAAGATGGGAGGGGCAAATAAGGAGGATTTTTTTATGCAAAATCCTCCTAGGGGAACCTTGCTACAATCATTTTATGTCCCCTGATGTTTAGGTTTAATTTCATTATATCTTCTTATTTTTCATTAATTTATTTAATCATTAAGTATGTTACTAATTCATCTACAATCATTACTAGAAAAAATCGGGTACAAATCAACAAAATCGTGATAGTTAGAAGTGGTCTAGCTTGCATGGTAGAAAGTCATACTCCTAGCATCGTTTCGACAAGGTAATACTAATTTGCATACTTATTAAGTTTTTGTCACTTTGGCTTAATAATTATTCTCACACATTCAACTCGATTAGGTAAATTCTGAGTCCAAGCAACCAAGATCATTAATTGATAATTGAGGTGACATGCATCGTCATAGACAGAGTTTTGTCAATCTGGACGCCAAACAATCATTTGTAAGTAAATTTTAAATTTATTTCTTTTTTCATATTTAACCTAACATATTATATTATTTTTATTCATTTTTATTTCATTTCCTTTTGCAGGCTCAGATATAGGGGAAAGAACCATGTAGATGGCACAGTTTGTTGGCAAAGGTTCATCTGCTATGACGGTTGATGAGGATGGGATTATATCCTAAGTCTCGGGCAAGCGTAGAGGACACACTAAGGGAGTGGGACCGACACTACCACAGAATAATCGTTCAAGCACTTCCACCTCATCATCTGGTTCACAATCAAACTGGTCGTCTTCGGTTAATTTGCCCCAGTATGTCTAAAACTGGATGAACAACATCTATATTCGAGCAATGTAACATGCTCGACAATTAGCAGATCATGATGGAAGCCATGCGCTAGATGACTCCCAACATTAACTTCTTGCCACTTAACTGTCCCAAACCATTCGTTCCTCTGCCGCCTGAGCTAAACGAAGAAGACGAGGATGATGATGTTGCTAATTTAGGGGATTAAAATATATGTTTTTTTTTTTTTTATTATCAACACTTTTTAGTATTTATTGATTAATTTACTTTTTACTTAATCGATCTTATTATTCTATTGACTATTTTATATCAATTTTATTATTATATTTTCTTCTAATTTTTATATTCAATAATTAATATTATTAGTAACGTATGGCCAAAAAAATGATAAAAAAATTATTTACGACGACATATCTAAATTGATGTCACAAATAGTTTACATTACTGGTGATGACACTTTGAAGCCTATGGTCGTAAAAGGTTTTAAACACTTTTACGATGACACATAGTCATCACAAATAAGTTAGGCCATGTCATCATCAACAACATATTCGACATAACATTCATGACGACTTATTCGCGACGACTGTCGTCGCTAATATATTTATGACGACATTTAAAAACTTTATCATCACAAATATATTATTTGCGTCAGATTTTTTACGATGACTAATTTGTGACGATATGTCATCAAAAATAAAGTATTTGCGACGACAATGTAGTTATTTGCAACGACAGTGAGTCGTAGCAAATAAGCTTTTTTGTTGTCGTCAAATTTATTATTTATTTAATAAAAGAGTTTATTCATTATTTTATGTGCATATATTATTGAATATTTTATGAATATCATTGAAAATTCCATAATTATTTATGTGACCTTAAATATTGTATGTAAGTGTTATATGTGAAAGGATAATATTTACGGATAATAACAAAAATGATGCTCATAAGGAATTTAATTAAAGTTCAGAATCTTTAATTAAAACATTACTAATACGTGTCATTCTCATTTAGAATGGAACGGTGTTTTTCGTACTGTTAATATGGAGAGATATTGGATGAGTGTATTATACAAAATGACATTATGTAGAACAGGAGCAAAGGCACAGTTTGAATTTCTGTTAATTTCCATTAAGTATAGAAATTCTAATTGAGTTTATGGATGGTCATATATATAGTGATATTAATAATGAGTTATTAGCAGACTGTTATTTATGGATTTTTGAATTTTGATTTACTCGGTTCAAATTTTTATATCCTGAATCCTAGTCCATGTATTTTGAAGGCACGATGAAGTGAGTAACTGAGAATGTTATTATACGAGGTGTAATCTATTCCTTCTTAAGAAAGAAGTAGATAAATAATTTAATTAAGTGTTGATTCGACACTTGGACCAATAGGAATTTTGATTCATGAATTTGTTTTATGAATCATTGTCCATGAGAGAATCAATGGTCCTCAAGGATAAAAATATAATTAGAGAGGTTAACGGATTTGACCTAACTCTAACTATAAATTATTTTTTGATGATTGATCTATATGTAATGGCTATATCAAATGGACAATTCACAGTTTAGAAGTAATTTATGTCTATAATTCTAAAAGGGAAATTCCAAGTTTATAGTGGAGTAACTTTTGAAATTAATAAAATTAATTAGTTAATTAAAGAGTTTAATTAATTATTAATTTTATTGGAGCTCAGAATTATGGGCCCATGAATCCCCGTGTCGTCTTTGTAATTCTACAAGGCACTAAGGGCAAAATAAGAATTTTAGAAATATAGAATTCTAAAATAAAATGCTCAGGATAATTAATTGAGAATTAATTATAAATTAAATAATGTGATTATTTAAATTTAAATTTGAATTTTGAAACACACATGTGATGGTATTCACGTGGTGTGAACACATAGCATAGTGCGAATCCCTTTAGAATTCAATTGTTTCCTCTCTAAGTTATCTAATTGACTTATTTGATAAGTTGTCAAATTTAAAATTCAAATTGATTTAAGTTTGATTTAGATTGGAATTTGAATTTGAGTTAAAATTGGACTCTAAGATAAACGTAAAATTTTACCCTATTCTTTACCTATAGTATGCACCTACCACAGGGAGGAATCTCTCGGTAGTGGCCCGCTATCAAGTGGATAAGGGAGAGTGGATTTTGTTTCAAAATCAAATTAGAAGTGAGAGATAATTATCAAGTTTTATATTGGAGATAAAGATTAGACTTCTTTTGGGAGTCTGACTACTACTCTATAAATAGGAGATTTCAGATAATTAGATAACACAATTTTTGCTCTCTCCTACCAGTAGTGGCCAGTTTTCTATATATTGTGGGAAGGAAAACTTCTTTAAAAAATTTCACATCATGTATGTGTTGGTGTTCGTAAAAACCTTAAGTGTTTATTTGTTAATCCCGTTTTGTTTCAGGTGTGCCCACACATACGTCTTCGTAGTTCTAAGAATTGGCGAGGAAGATTCGAGTGTTCTAAACTAGCTTAGAGCAAGGAACGTTCGTAGTAAAAAAACTCAAGTTATCGACATAATCATTCGCTAGGTAAATAAATTAATTGGATTAATTTATTCGTGCATAAATGAATGTAATCTATAGAGTATCTCAAAAGTTTTTTAAAATTTTTGTTATACATGATCCACTAAATACGCGCTTCCGCATCCAAAATCATTTTAGAAACCAACATCATGTCCAACAAAGCAAAGGCAAAAATTAATCATCACATGTGCTTGCTCCCTACGCATTATTTTCAGCCACCAAAAGCCTATAAATGCATACCATGGGACTCCAAGACATGGGTTCATGCATTCTTACACACGCTTTCACCCCTGCAAGCATATTTACTTTCTTTCTACTTACTTTTTAGTATTTTTCTCACACTGTTTCTCTTTGTATTCACCGAGAGCACTATTGTAATCATCTTCTTTAATCATAGTGAATTTATTGAAGACCCAACAATGAATGTACCATGGGTTATGAGGGGATTGTGTCTTTATTTTTTTTTTATTTTTGCTGATTTATTTCATTACTTACGCGATACTGACATTATCATCTGAATTCAATTATTGGCCCTCTAACAAATTTAATTGTAGATTCACCCTCTACAATTTGACGCCCACCGTGGGGCCATTGATTGAAAGATTTGGAGACTATTTCATCTGTAGGCATGTTAAAGTATAAAATTTTTGTTGGCCCACCTTCTAAAAACTTAAGTTTTGGGATGAATTGGTAAACTAACATAATATCAGAGTAGGAGGTCCTGAGTTTAAACCCCTATAATTGCACTCTTCATCCATATATAAATTGTCATCATGTGTTGGGTCTTTAATATATCTTAGGCTTAAATATTTACATGTTGGGCTTTTCAATTAATTTACCCACTCGATTGTCTATTGCTCAGTCTACACGTAAAGAGGATTGTTAAAGTATAAACTATTATTGGTCTGTCTCTTAAAAGCTTAAACTTTTAGAATGAATTAATAAACTAATAGGGCATGATAAACGACAACAACAATGGAATTGGTACTGACAGTTTGTGCACTGAAAAAAGGGTTGTTGCCAGGATCTAAATTCCTGGAGGAAATATGCAACTGACTACCTGTTTGCCAAAAACTCTATGCATAAAATGACTCCACGCAAGCGCACGCAATCGAACAAGTAATATAGTAATGAGTAAATTATCGTCTCCACAGGGACTGAGTTAATGAGGAATTCTATTACACAAAACTAGTTTTATCAATATGATTGAGAATAGTTTGAATGCCAAATTGATATTAATTAAGTGAAAAGAATGTATAAGACCAAAGACTGTAATTTAAATGCAGACAAGAAGTAAAAGTCAATAAGATCTAAGCTAAGAGCTGTGATTTAATGATGGATGAAGGCTACGATTACTGATTTCCCCTCGGTTGCAACTCTGACCACATTTTGCTATACGATTGCTGTAGCAAAGTTCATTTAGTCAACCTAAAATTCTACATAATCATCTTCCGACAGATTTAATATGCTTGCAGTTCCTTAAACCAAACCAACATATTTCTATGTGTTGATGCTTGCAGTTCCTTAAACCAAACCAACATATTTCTATGTGTTTTAGTTTACAAACCTGACGTTAACATCAATTTTAATGGGTTGTACAAGATAATAGTATATTCCTATACTATATCTTATATTATCCAAGCTAGATCTAACTCAACCAACCTTTCTAGAATTAGCTTAAGTTTGTATTTTCTTACTAAATGATGGCCTGTCACTTAATAAAAAGTGAACAATAAATACACTTGGATAAACCAGATGAAAATTACATAATTAATCAAAATAGCAAATAGATCTTCATTGCAACTTTGGTTCCATCAATAATCCTAGCTAAGAAATTTAGCTCATGTTTAGTTCAACAAAATCAGAATTAATAACAAAAATCAGATCCATAAGGGTTCGGAAAGTAAATACAGAGAAGGAGAAAACAACTGAGCTAAAAATCTGAGGTCAAAAACCACTGTGTATCGTGCTGTAGTCTTTTCTTCCAGCTCCAGCATCCAAAAATCCCTTGTACTCGCATCTGTCTTCGTTTTCAGCTTGTACAGGAATTCTCTGTGTCTCTACTGATTTCTCTCCTCTTTTTCGGTTGCATGTACTATACTCTTCCTTTCCTTTATATACTAGGGCAGGTTGAGGTGCCCTAGTGACAAGTGTATGCATGAGAGTCATGGTTGATGGTCCCCCCAATTGGTGCTCTTACAGCTGTCCAGACTTGATAGCGTCAGTGCTTGGGCCACTACTGGCGCTAAAAGACAAATTGCGCCAGCTTGCTAATTCTTTTGGCTGCTTCTGATTTTTGCTGCGACTTTGCTGCACTAGTGTTATGGCATTGGGGGCATTTCAGCATTTGTGTTTTCCACCGCGCTTTTCTCACCAAAAAACGACGTCAGCACCTCCTTTGGACAACCTGCACTAAGTTCCCAGGGTCAACGCAATGATTTGAGTTGAGGAATAACTTCAAAATATAGTAAGATTTCTCATAAATAACAACTTTCTGCCACACGGACAAAGATTGATAAATGTTATTCAAAATACTAACACAAAGGCCTTTTACTCTGAGAATATAAACAAATATTAAGCCTAAAAGTATGTTAAATAACTCTAATTCTATGAGTTATCACTACCAAAAACCATCGGCGAGGCGTTTGCTTGAGTGCAAGGTTTGATAGAAGTAGAAGAAATCCGCTGGGCCATAGACTTGGAGCAGCACAATTACGGCTGTCACGGCCGTCGCGATTGAATGGCAATCTGATGGATGATCGACCTGCCAGAAACGACCGAGCAGCTGGCCAATCGAGTCACTGGTCGAATGGCAAGCCCCGATTGCCCAAGATGAGCAGGAGACCGCTCTCACCACCGAAGTACGCCCTGGAGATCAGCCCCGACCAACTTGTCATGCAGCTCCATGGTAAAAATTAAGTACATTGGCTTGGTAAAATGAAATCTTCACCTGAATACAGGAATATGGAGGAATATTGCGAGTTCCACCAAGACCTCCGCTAGGAGACAGTCGAGCTGCTGAAAAGAGGGCATTTGCTGGAACTTCTAAGTGATAAAGGACGACAGACCTATGGACTGCCCGCCAGAGGGAACGAGCGGGAGAAACGTGATCGCAGCAAAACTCCATCACCACCGCCTATGAAAAAAGTGGTAGACGCTATATTCGGTGGTGGCTTGTTCAGTGGAGACACAATGCTCCGCATCCAGGCATCATATGAAGAAAGCAACGACCCCAGCATCCGATTATTTGCCTAACGACTCGCCGATCGACCATGCCATGTCATTTCATGAGAAGGAAGCAGCGATCCTCTGCTGACAACATGACGACGCCCTCGTCATCTCGTTGCCCATCGCCATCTAGTCTGCAGGATCTCAGTAGAATACAGCAGCTCGGCAGACATCTTGTTCCTTGATGCCCTAAAGGAGATGGACATCAGCGAGTCTCAGATTCAGAAAACTCAAACAACCCTGGTTGGGTTCAATGGAGAGTCAACCATTGTCAGTATTTGTTGGTGGTAATAGGGATTCACCATCCATTCCTGATAATGGAAATGCCTTAGAATCGACTGACGATGTAGGCTTGAAATTTCGTCAGTTGTTTACTTTGTTTGCCTTTGGAACCATTGTACTTCCAACATCAGTTGGGCATATACAGCCAGCTTATTTGCAGGACGTGTCGAAAATCAGGAACATAAATTGGGCAACATTGTCTTATAACTTTCTCGTCGAAGGTGTTAGGAAGTTCAAGCAAAATGGTGGCAAGTATATTCGTAGTTGCGTTGTTTTTCTAGAGGTAACGCTAAATACAAAATTTCTCTACCTTTGTAACATAACATCAAGTACTGTATATGTCAAAGGATGATTTCAACTTATTTTTTGTGCAACTTTTTTATTTTACGTACCTAGACCGGGACACGGGGTTTTAATTACTTGCAATTACCTAGACTGAAATCATTAATCTACATGCACTTTTCATTGATTTAAGGACCTTTAATTGGATTTTGTGTTTTTTTTTTTTTTTTATTTACAAAATCTCGTTCTAACATACCACTCTTCGTCATAACTTAGTTTATCATCGTTTCGTGGTTGGATTATCGTTAACTCATATTGTTATCGTAATTCCATAAAAAATAATTCCTAATTGTATAGGCATTACTGATTTACGTAATTTTACTATTTTATGATCCACTTAACCAATTTGCCTTAAAAAGTCCACTGTTTTCGAAACTTATCCACTTCTAGGGACCAACAAAGAATTTTGCAAGTATTCATATCATGTAAGTTTACTATTTTTACGTTAGAAATCA
Organism: Morus alba; assembly: GCA_012066045.3. Lineage (NCBI taxonomy): Eukaryota > Viridiplantae > Streptophyta > Magnoliopsida > Rosales > Moraceae > Morus > Morus alba. The sequence goes on along the minus strand of CP050225.2, from coordinate 13,649,100 downwards.
TTAATCTACGTATAGTTTTCATTAATTTACGTACCTTTAATTGGATTTCGTGTACTTGTTTTTACAAAATCTCTTTATAACCTACTACTCTTCGTCATAACCTAGTTTATCATTGTTTCGTGGTTCGATTATCGCTAACTCGCATTGTTACCATAATTTCACAAAAAAAAATTCATAATTGTATATGTATTATTGTTTTATGTATTTTTAGGGTTTTATCGCCCACTTAACAAAATTGCCTTAAAAATTCCATTGTTTTTGTAACTTATAGGGACCATCAAGGAATTTAGCAAGTATTCATATCATGAACAGTTACCATTTTTACATTTGAAAACATTAATCAACGTACAGTTTTCATTGATTTACGAGACTCCTATCAGATTTTGAGTTGTTTCATTTGCACCATTTGTTTCATGGTTTGATTATCGTTAACACATATTGTCACCGTAATTTCATAAATCTTTAATCGTTAACTCTTTATGAATTACTATTCTATGTATTTTACTGTTTTATCGTCTACTTAACGAATTTGCCTTATAAATTCCATTGTTTTCGTAACTTCACTTCTCTGATCCAACAAGCAATTTCACAAGTCCTTATATCACGTAAGGTTACCATTTGTACGTTCTCAATTATAGTTTTACGTATGATTTTAATTTATTTACATACTTTAATTGGTTTTATGGTTTCATTATCGTTAACTCATATGGTTACCGTAATTTTATTAAAAATAATTAATAATTGTTTACTTAATTACTATTCTAAGTATTTTTATTGTTCTCCATGTAATGACCAAGAAAATCCTAAAATTAAATAATGTAAATTTATTTATTTAAGTCAAGGACTTTTCTCAGTAATATACTATCATATTTTGTGACTGAAGGATTTATAGAATTAATATTAGTATTCCTAAATTATTTTAGTGACTAAGAAAATCCCATAATTTAAATAATGCAATTCATGTATTTATGTCAAGGATTTCTCCTAGGAAAAAATGAGATATATCATGGTATATTTTGTGATTGAAGGATTTGTGGAATTAACATCTGTATTCCTAAAATTCTGTAACAGATTTCATATTAAGTTCACGTTTTTACGATCAAGTAAATTCGATCAAAAAATTCTCACCGTAATTTAAAACGGAAGAATTTTCAGTACAGATATAGTTTGAGAATCTTAATTCAAGAATCTCCAAACACAATACAAACTAGTATCCAGTACACATATACTGGAGAAAATAACTGTCAGTATAATTTTTGACAGTTTTAAGGAGAGACTTAAAGAGACCCTGGAAGATATGTTGAGGGCATGTGTCATGGACTTTAAGGGAAACTGGGATAGGAAGTTACCGTTGATAGAGTTTTCCTATAACAACAGCTATCACATGTCAATAGGGATGACACCTTTCGAAGCTCTCTACGAGAGAAAATGCAAGAGAGAGAAGAAGAAAAAAATTACCAAAAGTGAAGAAAAAGAAGTTTTAGCGGGAATTAATCGAACTACTGAGGATTAGTGATTCTGGAGTTTGTTCTTCATTCTTCTAAGGTGAGATTTCAGTTTTCCTCTCCTTTGTCTTACCTTGGCTGAATGGTTTAGAGCATGGAGAAAGTCTGCTAAGTTAATGATTGTGTTTCAATTGATGAAGGAATTGAAAGCTTAGTGATTAAAGGATGAATTTGTGGTTGTTAGATTATGTTTCTAGCAACTTTTAGATATGAAAATCCTCGTGAGAAATTTGATGGAGCCCTAGAGTATGGTTCCTAAGTTGATTAAATTGTATGAGAAATAGTGTTAGCTATAATTAGAAGATGAAGTAATGGATAAATCGAGCTAAGGATAGCTCGGGAAACACAGAAAATAAGGTGAAACTTTGTCAAAATTTAGTTTGAAAATTTGAAGTTAAACCTGGTTTTAGTTCTAGAATTTGAGGTTAAACTTTGTTTTAGTTCTAAATAGAAGTTTTAAACTATGTTCTTAGAAAACGCTGCATAACTATTAAAATAGTTTTGGTGTTAAACAGAGGAGTTCGTTGAAGAACTCGAAGTATAATCTCAGGAAAGTATATTGATTTCAGACTTTGCTAATGAAAAGTAAAGTTATCAGGATTCAACAAACCTAATCTTTAAATTAAAAACATGGTTTTACAATCCTTAAGATAAGAAAGGAGAAAGCGAGTAATAAATAGAGAAGTTGGACTTTCTTTCAAGCTTGCTAAAATAGAATAGCAAGTAATAGTTAATCTCACATTCTTAATGGGTGTTCATTCTCAGAAGCAAGAAAGAAAGAGAACAAACTCTTTGGCGAATAGAGAATTCCACTTCCTAAAATAGGTAAGTAGGAATCTCACCTACAGTATAAATAGATTTTAAAATAAACAGTACACATGAATTATATATGTTTAAGTATATTTCATGCTATAAAAATACTATGCTTTGTTTTGTCATATTGCATACGCCTTAATAAGTCAAGAGGAACTTATAAGAATAATAATCTCAGTTGAGTATCGTACCAGCCTCTAAGAGGGAGATAACTCAGGCTCCGCTAAGGAGAAGAAAAAAAATAATAAAGTCCTCTGAGAGGGAGGCATTCAGTTCAGTTATAATCACGGTGTCGTTGGGATCTAGAAACCATCACATCCCGATGACTGCACGCAAGTGGTACGAGCACTCGGGCCCATCAGTAAATAAGATAAATTCAGACAGTAAAACTATGATAAAACATCATAAGTCAACATAATCAGTTCATGCATATATAGTGATGTGAACATTCAGTTATTTTGCGAGTAATAGTTCCTATTTGCTGAGCAAAAGTTCATTTCAGAGTATTTATACTATAGGTAAGCAACCTGCACATAATGTTTGATGGACTGATGGTAAGGCAACGAGCGAGTGGAGTAGAGGTTGGGGAATAGATACCGCACGCATTTATTTCCGCAACAATTTAAGGTTTTAAAAATATTTTGTTGAATATATGTCTATGAACTTGTGTTTTGAAAGTTTGCAGTATGATTGTTAAGTTTGTGTAAGCTAGTCGGATTTTGGGAAACAAAAATATAACTATGTGTAAATTCATGCTTTAGAAAAGGAATTGTTTTTGAAGTATAAATACTTTGCTATGTTCAAAAGTGGAAACCATAATTTATGTGTTGTGTGAAAACTCGCAAGTATACGAATCGCACAAGTAATAAAGTGTACAAGAGTACGGATATCGATCCCACGAGGATTGTGTTTAGCTTTCGTTAAATACCAATATTGATTAGCTTCTAGGGTTGTTTCTATATATTTTTATATGGTGAAAATGAGCTAGGCCTGCTAACTTCCCCTCTACTGCAAGTCTGACTAGAATGTTACCAAGAATGCTGCAACATTCTACTATCCTGTCAACAGAAACTCATTGATGCATAAAGTTCTTTCGAATTGATTACGGCTGTGGTCCTTTAAGCTATTTCCAGCACATTCCTGTGTGGATCCAACTATAGGACTGCAGATTTAAGCTCAGGTTTCATTAAGTTGTGCAAGGTGAACAATATATTCCTATACCATCCACTAATCAATAACTCAGCAAGTTCATTGAACAAGCATCATTCATGCTAATCCGACTAAAACTAACCTTTCCAGTATTAATCTTAATCTTGTATCCTAAAATTGATGGCCAGTCAAGAATAGAAATAAACATTAGCTCATATGAATGAACATGAATAGTAGATTAATAGCATCTCAGAATACTCTTGTCATTCTTACAATGTTGGTTCCATTAGCAAACCTAGCTAAAACAAATTAGTTCATAATGAGATTTACAGAATTCAAAGCTCCAGAATAAGCCATGGCTAAATTAGTAACTAAATACCAAAAGAGAATTAAGCTAACAGAAAGAAGAAAGAATATCAGCTAGATTTGGGATTCCTCTTTGTCCGGCCTTGCTTCCTTCAACCTCCTGCCTTCTTCCCTTCTCTCACGCCTCTATATTCTCTTTTCTGGAGATAGGTACTCTATGTTTTTAGGAGAGGGGTGCTCTCTGTATTTCCTCTGTGTGTCCAGCCCCTGAATACCTCTTTCTCTATTTCCTTTCTCTCCTCTTGGCTCTCTCCCTGGCGGCTGCCAACTTATCTTAAAAATACATTCCCTTCTAGGGCAACACAAAGGCTGAGGTGTCACTGATGATGTGCACAATGGACCCAAATGACACCTGCTCAGCCAGCTCACACGAATTACTTTTTGTCTGCTTTGTCCAGTTAGTGCGCTGACGTCAATCAACTGCCAGCTATTCCCAGAATGCCGCCCAGAATGCTGCAGCATTTTAGCCCAGCAATTACCTGCAAGGAACTCACACAACATTAGCCAATTTTTCACCTCATTTTACTTCCAAATTACCAACTTTCACTTCAAGAGGCGCAGCAATACGGAATTAGGCCAAAGTAAATGCAACTCTACAAATCTAACTTAAAACACACAATAAACTAGAAAAATCACTCTTGGCCACGCAATTTTGAGCTATAAAACCATTGGATAACTCTAATTTCTTAGAGTTATCATTATGTCGTTACAGTAAGTTGAAAAAATGATGATACAGTTCTTTAAGAGAAAGAAACTTATGCTCAGAATACTACAACATTCTATACAACATTTTAAGGAAAATACTATAGCATTTTTAAAGAAAATACTATAGCATTCTATATAGCATTTTAAAGATAAAATGCTACAACATTCGTACAACATTTTAAAAAAATGTTGCAGCATTCTAGGTAGCATTTTTTTTTTTTTTAAAAAAAGGTCTCTCAAATTTTGGGAGTTTCAGAAATGATATGTTAAAGTTAGTTAGAGTGACAGCCAACTGAGCAGGGTTGTCACAGTTGGTATTAGAGCGTAGTTATAGTTAAATAACAGCTACTAAGTAGGGTCATTACAGTTAGTATCAGAGCACAGATATAGTTAAGTAATAGCCACTAAGTAGGGTCGTTACACTCCATATGTGCCTGTACTATTTTACGTTTATCATAATCAAAACTTCATATTAAATTGCGGGCTTGTTTGATTGCATTTTTGAGTTATAGTGACTTGAGTGTAGATCTTGAGTTGAATTTGAGTTATAATTTGAGTTGAAGTTGTAACTTGAATTTGTGTTTGGATGTGCACATTTGAGTTATGATTTGAATTGAGAATCTATTTAAGTTTGTATTTGAGTGGGTCAAAACTTGAATTTGTATTTAGATAGTATTTTAATAAAAACTCAATGGTGATGAAAAATTTTAATAGGGTATATGGGTGAAGTTTTATTCGTCTCTTCATTGTGAATGCATAGAAAAAAGTCATTTCAATTGGAATTGAAACGAAAAAGTTATGACGTTTTTAAGAATAGAAAAATACTATTCATTAACTTGAGTTTGAGTTAAATAACTTGAGTTGAAAGGGAAACTTAAACTCAAATTTTAGTCCCAAACTCAACTTAAAACTCAAGTTCAAACTCAAATTTTACAAACAAAGATAAACTTAAATAAAATTGTAACATGAGTTCATTTTTTTTTTTTTTTTCCAATTTTACTCTAAAAGAACAAGCCCTTCAAGTCTCAAATATCAACATAAATTACCATAATTTCGTTAAATTATTGTTATTTCATGGACATTAAACTTTTTATTCTAGATCTTTTAGGCCTCATTCATTTCACTGATTCAAATTTTTTGTTTAAGTTTCTACAATAAAAAACTCTAAGAAAATATCACACCTAACTTTTTCTGTTACAGTAAAAAGCTCTCAGAAAATGTCACATCTCAGCTCGAATTGAAAATTCGAATCCGTGAAGTGAACAAGGCCACTGTTTTCACGTTGTCAATATAAAATTAATTAATTTAAACTTATTTGTTACTCTTTGCATGACTTCCAATTACGATATCCGCATTTTTTCCTTTTTCCAAAGCACATTTTTGACACCGACATATTTAAACGATTTCAATAAGCTTTATTCAACGGTCGTTTAGTTCATAAATTTAGAATTATAATTTAAAATTATTCTTATTTTATATATATTTTTTATAAAAAAATACTAACAATTTATAAATTATAATTTAAATTATAACACGAATCTTTCTTCTAAATGTACAAATGTACATAACTTCAGATTGGAAGAAACTTATTCAATAATCTGTTTTATCAAACAACTTTTTAGATTTTAGATGTGTGAAAAAGTACTTTTTCTCTCTTAAAATCAATACCAAACCCACCCTAAGACAAGTGAAGCAACGTTAGCGAAATGGAGGGTGAGGTAAGTGAGACGAGCCTATATATATAATTTTGTTCGGTACTATATCTTGGACCTATCCCCTTTTGGGCCTTTGGCAATTTGGACCAAAATTTTAGCAGCCCACAACCTATTTTTTTTCAAAAATATTAAGAAGTAAGTCAATATGAAAAGCTTAAAAAAATATATAAGTTAATTTTTAGTTATAAAAATTAATAGGTCATAATTTATCAAGTTATAGTTCAGAATCAGATAAATTATGGATAAACTTGTTAAGTTATAGTTCATAGCTAAATAAGTTATGGATAAAAATCGTGAATTATAGATAATAACTTGTCAAGTTATGGTTCATAACCAGACAAATTATGAACGAAAACAATAATTTAGCCTATTTATTAACTTATGTAAACTATTAGCCTATTAATATTAATTCATCTCAAGTCTTGGCCTATTTTTCTCTTTCTTCCTTTTTTTTTTTTTGTAATCTTCTCTCTTTTTTTATTTTTCATTTTTATCGCAAACAATAATATAGGGACTGAAAATGAGAAACCCAAACAAAAATTGAATCTTTTATTTTCTTTCATGATATGACAAATTGTTGATATTTCGTTGAGAATATGAAACAAAGAGCTACAACAAGAGAGAGACATGTAGCGACTTAATTAGAAAACAAAAAATATGAAAATTTCACTTGGGAATTTAAAGAGACTCTTAAAGGTCCTAAAAACCATACCAAATATTAAACTATTATATATATATATATATATATATAAACTTTCATTTTACCAACATTTAATTGTATCTATGGTTCTTCGGTTAGAGTCTTGGGAGCAAAAGTATGAATAGCATCGGCCACAGAAAGAAAGATGTTACTCTCTCCAATAACCTCGGAAAACTTGGATTCATGAAGCTTGTCGATTACAACTGGTCCTGGATTTGCTAAAACAAGCTGTCAAGTAAAAAATAAATAAATAAATAAATAAATAAATAAAATAAATACACATGAGCGATTGTACTTTTGCAAATTAGCATTTTAAAAACAAATTTGAATTAGTTGATTTTTTAGAATTACATATAATTTATGATTAAAAAGTAATGTCCATTTTTATATGTTGCGGTAAGCAAAGGGTGTAAGTTATACAATACTAAAATGTCCACATTAAATAAAGATGTAAACTGGACCAGCCCTTGCCCCTGCCCCTAACTTTCCTTATTTGGTTCCTTAATCCGGCCCTAACTTTCCGACCAATGAAATAATGAAAAACAAGGAAACAAAGACACATCGTACATGTTTAGGGCCCGTTTAGTTCACTCATATGAGTTGAGATGTGACTTTATGTGAAAATTTTTTACTGTAGTAAAAAGTTAGATGTAACTGTTTTTTAGAGCTTTTTACTGTAATAAAACTAGAATCGGTGAAATGATTTTCTTACGTTCTTTTCATTAAATTTTTTTTTCTTTCGTTGCGTTTGGTATGAGGTTTCAAATTATGGTGATTTTAGTTATAGAACTAGAACCGTGATTTTTGATTTGAACTTAGGTTCCAAACCATAGTTCTGAAACCGGAATAAGAACCAAAAATTTAAACCATCTAAAATCAAGTAGGGTGGTGGTTTTATTTTTTTATGGTGATTCTAGTTTAAAACATTACATCAAGATTCAAACATTGAATCAGAACCATCAAAACTAAATACTGATTTTGAAGAACTATTTTTTACTTTTTGTAAATAAATAAATGTTTGAACCAGAATCATAGTTCCGATTCTAAACCTCTCGTACCAAACACAACATTAATCATATTCTTCTAATATTACTGCCCACTTTCTCCAACAAAAAGCAGCACAATTGTAACTTTATATAAGGAAGAGTGTATAGAAGAGTTCTCTAATAAGTTTTAGATGAAAAAAGGATTGTATTTGTCTTGTGTATGTATAGAGAAGTGAAGATCAACTTCAGTGATTTTCTTATTAGTCTAAAATTACCTGAATTTCTCTCTTTTGAAGAGCCCTATACAAATCTTCCAAAGCATGGATTCCACTTGTGTCAATGTCAGTAACAGCTACAGCAAATTAATATAAGAAACTTCATGAATATCTTCTGTTTTAAGTTTTATTTATTTATTTATTTATTTTTGGCTTTTTGGTAAAGTGGATAGAATCCTGGGAGAAATTTTGTAAAGGTAGAGTGATTATTCCTTACGTGACATCTCCACAACAACATATTGGATTCTTGGTAGATTATTTTCCGCAAAATGCTCTTCTTCATCAGTAACCCACCTCAAAATTCTACAAAAAAAAAAAAAAAAAAAAAAAAAAAAGAGGAAAAAAAAAGAGTTTTAGATTAATCTGGCTCCAAGTAAATAATAACAAAAATTTTCCATTTGGGGATAATGTATACATAATACTGTTGAACCAATATGGTTCAACCTTTTCTCCATCAGGTAATACGATAGAACATGTTGTTCAACCTGACCGAGTTGAGTCGGGTTCTCTCATGGACAGAGACGGAGTCAGACAAATTATTCAGGCGATAAGGGTGACATTGAACTAATGAGATGCGACAAATAGAGAGATGTATAATTTAAGGAGAAAAATACAATTTTATAAAGTTTCATATATAAAATTTAAAAAAAAAAAAAAAAAACGGGTGGCCGCCCACGCACGGGTTCCATCCCTGCTGAAAGCGAGTGGACCCCACCTTGCAGGATCATGACAGAACCTCAAGGGTTGAACAGGCGGTTATCTGGATAAGATATACTAATGAACTAAATAGTTTTTTAATTAGAATTTTTAATTTGAATTAAAATTTTTTATTGTAATAAAAAAATAAAATATAATTATTTTTAAAAAATTTTATTACAGTAAAATTTGAATTTTAAATTTAAACTAGTAAAATAAATAAGACTTAACATAGTATGTATTTATGTACCTCTCTCTAATATAGTTAGAGTTGGAGAAATAAATTGCAGAATCAACTCTGATAATCACAACTCCAGGAATCTTTACTGCATCTGGATACTGTTGGATGTTCCTGTATACATCAGTTCTCGGTAGCTTTCCTAGTATTGCAGTTCTTGGCCTTGTGACTTGCAATATAATTTTGGCAAAAGACAAACAAACCTGTTGCACAAGTAATCAGTACAATGAATATATAGCAAGTAATCAGTTTCGTTCAGTTGGCATAAATATAATTGTAGTAAATAGTTAAATTTAAATTTTTATGAGATGTTTTTTTAATAAAATTAGAATTGAAAATTCAAATCGTTTAAATAAACGAGACCTAATTCAATTAGTCTTTTAAACTTATGGTGTTTATGAAGAGATAAAAAAAATAAAAAATCTCATACCGCAATCAGTAGACCTATCTCAACAGAAAAGAAGACGACGCCAAGGAAGGCTCCGAGGCAAGCAAGGAAGTCGAATTTGTCGATCTTAAATATGAGAATTGCAGCCTCAATATCAAACAGGCCAACCACCGCGGCAATAATGATAGAGGCGAGAATAGCATTGGGCGTGTACTTGAATAGAGGCGTGATGAACTCAAGTGTCAGGAACACAACACAAGACATGACGATGTTGGACACAGCAGTGTTGCAGCCTGCCATGTAGTTCACCGCAGATCGAGAGAAAGAACCTGTAACAATGATGATGCTATCAGTACGACTGATGTACTATAATGACTGATCATGTCCTAGCATATGATTTTGTATGATCTGATCAAAATCATCTATTGTAATTATGGAACACTATAGTCTTATTCATTTCACGGAATTGAGTTTTCAATTATAGTTTTACTACAATTAAAAATTTTCATAAAAAGTCAATTCTAAAACTCTCACATAAAATCACATCTCAACTCAAATTAAAAACTCAAATTTACGAATTACACTAGACCTATATTTCATTGGGACATGACCTAAGGAGAGTACTCAACATTAACAGTCATGCACTGTTAAGTACTCGTTTGTTTTACTATGTTACAGTGTGCGATTGGATCAAACCCGTCTAGTGTAACGGTCCCGTTCAGCATCTCTCTTTTTCCGCTTCTTTACTCACCTGTAGCTACATAACAAGATGTCATTGAACCAACAATGTTCATTGTTCCTAGCGCCACCATTTCTTTGTTTCCGTCTATCTGATAGCCTTTCATAGCAGCAAAAGTTCTTCCAATTGCTATAGCTTCCTGCGATTAAAAAATAGTTCGGGTTTCAGTGCACATAAATTATTTGTAACCATTTCAAGTACAGTACTAGTTTATCCTTCACTCTCTGTCATGTCGTTTTACCGTCAGGGCGATTATACCCGCCACAACACCAATCCTAAAGCCCTTGGTAAGATACTCTCCACTGAAGTATATTTGATCAGCTGACGGTGGATTTATGCCCTTGTCGATATGTCTCACCTGAGAAAACACGGTTCCATTAGTCATCCATCTACTTTTTCTTGATCTAGAGAGAAAAATGTAAACCGGTACTTACAATTTGAACACCATCTTTATCGGCACGGGTTATATATACAAAAAAAAAAAGTCGACACAACAACAGATATCATAGGAGCAATTGCAGGCACCCAAAAGAACTTCTTCTTCTTTTTTTCCCTGTTCCAAGCACGTAAGAGGACACTCAAAACTTGAAACTAGAAATGGAAAATATTCTCCAAGGGAGTTGAGGAAAGAGAGATTTGCTATTCTTACTATGTATTTGGCAAGCAGAAGAAAAGCCAAAAAGGTGACTCCTAGAACTATAGTCTGCCAGTTCCACTGCAAAACAGAATTGAAGGAGTGTAAATTTATATGTCAAGGTTTCTGCAGAAAAGTTTCAAAATGTTGCAGAAGTTAACATTGGCAAGTGATTATTACCCCATGGTGTGCCGCTTTAAATACCGAGTTCATCACCGAAACAATATCAGTCTTCTTGGTGAATTTCTTTATGCCAAACAAACCTTTGAGCTGCTGAAGGGAAATTGTAATGGCAGCTCCACCCATGAACCCGACAATTGCAGCATGAGATAGAAAGTCAATCAAGAAACCCAACCTGAAAGAAGTTCCAGTCATTTCATTTTAAGTCCAAAAGAAGGACTAGTTTTGAGTTAGTTTTCAAGAGAAAAAAACAGTTTTGAGTTTACCTGAGACACCCAAGAGCCAGTTGAGTGACACCGGCAAAGAATGTAGCGGTAAACGCAAGACGTCGATAGGGAACGACATCTTTGGGGTCAATCTCATTCTGCAGCAGATCTCCAAGCAGGAGAGAGACCACAGCTACTGGCCCTATGGCTATATCTCTTGAGCTGCCCATGAAGGCATAAACTAGAGGTGGCACAAAGCTGCTATCTGCATTTTACAAATGCAGAACAAGTTATGTTTAATACAACTTTTCTTGGGAACAATAGAAAATCCACATTCTACTGAAAGAGAAAATGAGAAAACTTACATAATCCATATTTAGGATCCAAATAGGCAAGCTTTGCGTATCCAATATCCTTTTAGAAAAAAAAGAACATAAAACATACCATAATCAGAAATGAATAGTACTCAAAATCATATAAATAACATAGATTGTTAGAACTTTCAAGTACCTGAGGAATACAAAGACTTGCAATGGTTAGGCCAGCAATGAGATCCCCTTTGAATTTGGCAAGAGTGTACTCCCTCGCCCATCTAGAGATTGGAAAGATTGCTTGGATTCCAAGAATAAACTTTTTCGATATTGGTTGATCCTTGAAAGAGCGCAAAGGTTCATCGGAAAAGAAGGTTTCCTTCACAGTAGAGGTGAATTCCGCCAAGAGGCTTTGCTTAGGAGGCTGTCCGACCTTGTGAATATACGGAATTCTCCCTGACGAATGGTGACGTGATGAATGCGTACTTGCTAGTTCTACTTCCTTCATTGTGAACTCGTCATTAACTCGTCCGCTCATTGCAGCAGCTCAGCACTAGTACGTAGCCCTATTTAACAACAAAATAACAAAACAATAAAACTAGTATTAGCCCTTCAAATATATTGAAAGAGGCAAAGTTTTCCCATTTGGTAGATGGATTGTGTATAATGAAATAGTGATCTAAAATGATTATAAAATCTTGAAACATATCATACAGATAGTTACCAGGCAAAAAGGACAGAAAATTGAATGTAGCAAGAGGAAGCAAAAAAAGTATATATGTATGTAGTATTTTTCTGCTTTGGAGAATAGTTGCAGGCAAAGTATTGCCTTTTATAGATTCGGAAGAAATGTTGAAGTCAAATTATGTAAAAAGCAAAAGCAAGATGTGATTAACATGTATCCAACTTGTGATTAGAAAGTGATGTAGCCTATCACATGGTCAACCGATAAACAAAATGCAACTTGGCTCTTAAACATCCATCAAATATGAAAACATAAATGGTGGATTATTGATTAATTAATTAGTACATCCAAATGTTAGCATTGACTTAATCTGATTGTTAAGCTATGAAAAATGACACGTCAATGAAACAATATGAAAATATTATTAGTTCACATGTGCTTCCATCGGAAGGGATTTTTTTTCCCCTATCCTACCAATAATTTTCCTTAATTTCTTTGCTTAATGGAACTACTATTTATAGCCCCTAGTTAATCCACATATTAGCCATATGTTATAATTAGTTAGAAATGCAAAGTGTCTTTTTCTTTTTCCATTCATCGCGTTCAGCCGTCTTAATGACCCCTTTGAATGAAAAACCCTAAACACCTCTCATTATGGCTTTCAACGTTTTCTTTCTACTTTTGACCTTTAAGAACCTTTTTCCTTGCAATTTCTTAGAAGCACTTAGCCTCGTTTACTTCGTAGATTCGAGTTTTTAATTCGAGTTGAGATATGACATTTTCTGAGAGCTTTTAACTTTAACAGAAAAAGTTAAATGTGACATTTTCTGAGAGCTTTTAGGCCTCGTTCATTTCACCGATTCGAGTTTTGCTACAGTAAAAAGCTCTCAGAAACAGTCACAACTAACTTTTTTGTTACAGTGAAAAGTTCTCACATAAAGTCACATCTCAACTCGAATTAAAAACTCGAATCAGCGAACTAAATGAACCCTTAATTGTAGAAATTTACAACTAAAAACTCAAATTAGTAAAATGAACGAGACCTTAATGATTACAGACAATTGCTCGCTTTTTAGTTTCACGTTTGCAATATAATCCATAAATAATCTGGACGCATTCCGATCACCATGCTAAGATAAATGACAAAATAACGATACAGTGTGATCAGTACACATTTTTGAATAACATTGAGAATAAGGTAAAGTAGATCTGATATTTAAGGGACTTTTGAACACATTAAAGTATTGTGAAAATGTCTTTTACAAGACATGCATACGTCACAAACACAATAATGGCTAGTAATATATTTATATATTCTTGGAGCTGTCGCAAAAATATATCTTCTATAAGTAGCATTTGTCAATAAGATTATAAAAATCATTATCCGCCTTGCCTGCTAACCTATCACCAACTTAACAAGTTCATATTATTTGCTAATAATTATTCAGTTTATTGACATCTCTCTCTCTCTCTCTCTCTCTCTCTCTCTCTCTCTCTCTCTCTCTCTCTCTCTCTCTCTCTCTCTCTCTCTCTCTCTCTCTCTCTCTCTCTCTCTCTCTCTCTCTCTCTCTCAACCACCTGAATACCTGATCATATATGTATATGGGTGATCTATTTCCATTTCAAAGAAACAAAAGATTAAAAAAAAGAGAGATATTTTTCTACAAAAGTACCTTTAAATAATTTCCCCGGTTAATTGCAATTACAACAGAGTTTTCTGTATAATCCCATCCATCGATGCGATTTAGAAAGGAAAAATCCAAATTGGAGCAAGGCATTATATTTTGAAGAAATTTCAGGATCATCCATGAGGCATAAAAAATGGTAAATACACAAATAATTTTACCCTAGCTAATAACTACACACACTACTGAAATCTATTTCTTTTGATTGAACTTATAATAATGAAATGTTTTTTTATTAGAATAATATTAACGAGTATTAATCATAACACTAATAATTACCATTTGCAGATTCACTGCGAGCTTCTGTTTTGAACCCGATAGCGTTGTTCGAGTACGTAAGTTCATCTCTTTGTTTACAGATTCTACAAAGAAAAGCCATAGATTAGAAGAATCTGAAGAGTATTTATAGGGAACCACACTTAGGTTTGTGGTATAATAGATAAATAAATGAAGCACATAACAGCGGCAAAATTAGAAGGGTATAATCACTGCATTGTTTTGACGATGAAGTCGACGAAAGAGCATGGCAGACTGTTATAACAAGTTAAACACATCCTACAACAAAGGATGCTGAAAGAAAGACCATTCTCAAACTTGAAGAGAAGTAGTCTAGTAATGAAGATAAACTCGCCAACAGCAATTCCAAAGCTTTCAACACCATCTTCAATGCTGTGGACATCAATCAGTTCAACAAATTGGAGTGGTTTTTATGACCTTGGACTAGAATATTGAGATTAACAAATTTTTTAGACATGGGTATTGAGTATTGACACGCCAATCAAAACTAATCGTGCTATGCTAGAGCATAAGGTTAGTCATTTTGCTCATGTTTTGGTTGTTGGATAACCCGTATTAGAAAATTGTTTTACGAGTTGAATGGGTTTTTTAAATTTTTTTTAAAACGTCCATCACTTGATGTTGTTTGATAAAATAATCAATCTGTATATTTAATTTTTTTAATAGCTATCGTTTACAGCTTCTCGTCCTTTCGATCTTTTTTGCTATGACGTATCTCAGAAATAACTATTATATGGATACCAGTTCAATTTCTGACTTATTTTTCCCTAAAGGTGAGTGAAGATGAAACCTAAGAATGATAGTAAAAAAAGATCAAGCTCAGAAGAGTACCATGGAGACATATTTAACTACTAGTATTGGGTATCTAATTAAGCTGTTCGAACCTTATTGCTAGAAGGAGTGGCACGTGTCAGCCTTTTACAACTCAATCTAATTTCTCTAATAACAGTCCAATATTTGAAAAACAAAGATATTAGTTTAGAATTAAAGTTGTTATTATCAAATCATATAAAATGATTTAGATTATTGACTGATATTCAATATTGAATATGTTCGAGTACTTTTCATTCAAGTTCCAAAATGAAATATCACTAATCTTCATAATGAGTGAAGCCTTGCTGTTTTAAAAACTCTTTTATATAGTTCATGATGATATTGATCTAGTGGATGAGGACTCTTCAAAGGAGTGAAGCCTTTAAACGGATAAAGTACCAAAATATGCCAAATCTTATTCTTTTTTTTTTAAAAAAAAGAAAAAAGAAAAGGTCTATCCTACAAATTTAGACCATCCCCAATGTGAATGTTAATGCTAATTGTATATTTAGCATCGAAAATATTATAATGGTATATTTAACATGTGCTTCAATGCATAATACTATTTTAAACACTGACCTACATATTGTCATATCATTAAGCTTTGAAAGTTGTAAAAGTAAACTTTCAATTTTAAAATAATTTGAAAATGAAAATGTTAGAATGATTGAAAAGTAAACATATCAAACCAATAGCAATCAAATGTAATATTTGCTATACGATATGTTTGGTGACAAATTTGCCACAAAGTATAGTAGATAGTAAATTTAGAACAACAAATGACACTATAATAGAGAGTACTTTTTACACTCAAATGTCAACTTTAATATTGGCACAACGATTATAGTATTGTATAGGAAATGTTCTTAAAGCTCGTAGCATAAAGTGTTTTAAATTAAGAAAACTCACTTAAGTTGCTTAACTTTTTTTGTTTGTTTGCTATTTGGTTTTTCTTTACTTTGCATAGCCGTTTTATGTTTTAGTTGGAGAGAATCCTTTTCCTTTCTTTTTAAGAAAATTTTCTAAAAAGATAGCGGATATGTTACAAACAGAAATCTTAGCATCACTGTTCTTGGCACTCTTTGCATTCCCTTTTAATACAGGAACACCACTATCTCATTTTCTTTTTAAATAATAATATATGATGTTAGTAGAGATCACGTGTAAAATAGTGAATGCAGAGAGTGATAAAATAGTGTGACAGAAGAGTGATGCAAGCATTTTTTATGTTACAAATTTTTCAAATAACCGACTCTTTGTATAGTTTGTACACCTTTTTCCTTCTATTATGTTTCCACTACAACAAATTTTACACTAGAAGACGCTATTTAACGATGTTTTAAGAAAAAACATCGTCTAATGTGCTGATTAGAAACATGGAACGAGAATTTTCATGTTTTAAAAATTTGTACAGTACATTTAGTGACAATTTTGACGATTAAACTGTCGTCTAATGTACAACAAAAAAAAAATGCAAGTACATTAGACGATGGTTTTTTTTTTTTAAAAAAAACTTCATCTAATGTATAATTTCTAGGAAAACATCAAAAATGTAATCACTTTTAAGAGAAAAAGACAGACTTTTTCTCACTCATCATTTTCTCTTTAAATTTCAAAACTTTCTCCTTCCCTTTATAATTTTTAGGACTCTTTTCCACTCTGAATTCACTCTCACTTCCAAACTCTAAATTTTTTTCTCATATCCCCTTCTCTCTTCCTCATTCTCTCTGTAATTCCTTCTCTTCTCAAACCTTAGTATTATTCTTCAAGATCCCTCTCTCTTTGTCACTCATCTCTCAGTCTAAAAATCCTCGTTATTGTCGTCTTTGTGGCTAAATGACCATGCTCATTATTTACCGCCACCATCACCCTCTCTCAATGTCTGTTGTCATCACGATATGACCACTGAAATCCAAGAACTTTAAGATTTTTAGAATTTGCTACATTTGTTATCTCCTTTTGTATCTAAATTTTTTGTTTGAATGCATATATATAATTTGGTTAGACAGGTTTTCAATAATTACATTTTCATGGGTGGTTACCACAAAATATAAAAATCTAATGACGTGACGTGATAAAAATTAAGTTCTATTAGTTGATATAATTTTTTTATCAACTATATAATTTATTATAACTGTCGGATTAATATGTCAGGGCTAAAATAATTATACTTATTGATAGGTAAATATTAGAGTAAATAGTAAAATTACACCCATAATTCGATTATATTTAAGTATTTTATGTAAGTTAGATTTTTGTTATTTGTATATTCACTACTAGAAAAAGTGTGATTTTTGACGCATTAATTGTGTTGGTAAGTATTGAAAGGCGTCGGTAAATTACTTTTCTAACGCCACTACAACGTCACTAAAGGCGTTGCTAACAAAGCGTAGCTAAGTGCACTTAGTGACGTAGTCAACGCGTCGCTAAGTTGATTAGAAGTTGCTGAAGCCAAAATAGCGTCGTCAAGTTACTTGTTCCCCTGTATTTTTAAGGAAATTTACTGACGCCATTATCGTCGGCAAGTTTCAAAAGATAAAATTCCTCACACCATCAAAGCATCAGCAAAATATCCTCAAAATTAAAATTACCTACACCTAATGCGTCGACAACTTCGTTATTTTTTAAGAAACCGTGCTTTTAATTATTTTTTAGCATAAATTTATATTGCATTATTATTTTGAATTTATTTATTAAATTATATTATTATTTTAAATATAAAATTAATAAATTACAAAAATAATAATAACGTAAATTTAAGAGCTCATATTAACTAATGATAAAAAAACATACATAATAGTTTCAAGCATATTATCAATATCCAAAAGTAAAAGTTTATAATATAAATTTATACGTGAACTTAAAAGGTTTAAACTGTAAGTCTAATAACATGGATCTCTCGAGATCACGGGACGATAAGCATCATCGTCGTCATCATCATCCTGCGAAGGGTGTTGTGGTGGCAAAGGTAGAGAAAAGGTGGTTCTTGGATCAAATTGAGCAAAGCAGCCAGGAAATTGCATGTTCAGTTGAGAGGTTAATTGTTGAATAAATGATGTACATGCATCAAGTTTGTTCACATATGATGCAAGTTTGTTCTTCAACTCCACCACTACTTCGTCATTCTCACTTTGTGCACCAGAAGAACTAGAAGATCCTTTCAGAATTTTTCCCCTCCCTCGGATATATCCCGAACGAGGCTTCCGAACCCTTTGAACAATGTCTTCTTCTGTGAGAGGAACATGATGTGTATCGCCGTTTGATATTGCATCTGAAGATTGATGGGTTTGCAAATCTCTAAGAGCCAACATTTTATTCTGCAAAAAAAAAAAAAAAAAAAAGAAAATGATAAGTTATCTCAGACGTCTAACAAGTACATTCATCTTTATGTATTCATGTTGTACATATTGTTATATTTTTAAAAAAAGCTAATGATAATCATACGCATGTTGTAGCCAGCCACAACAAAGAACTTCTCACCACCATTTCCAATTTCTTGTTCGGAGCTATTTGGTTTTTCTTTACTTTGCATAGCCGTTTTATGTTTTAGTTGGAGAGAATCCTTTTCCTTTCTTTTCAAGAAAATTTTCTAAAAAGATAGTGGATATGTTACAAAGAGAAATCTTAGCATCACTGTTCTTGGCACTCTTTGCATTCCCTTTTAATACATGAACACCACTATCCCATTTTCTTTTTAAATAATAATATATGATGTTAGTAGAGATCATGTGTAAAATAGTAAATGCAGAGAGTGATAAAAAGGTGTGACAGAAAGAGTGATGCAAGCATTTCTTATGTTACAAAATTTTCAAATAACCGACTCTTTGTATAGTTTGTACACCTTTTTCCTTCTATTATGTTTCCACTACAACAAATTTTACACTAGAAGACGCTATTTAACGATGTTTTAAGAAAAAACATCGTCTAATGTGCTGATTAGAAACATGGAACGAGAATTTTCATGTTTTAAAAATTTGTACAGTACATTTAGTGACGATTTTGACGATTAAACTGTCGTCTAATGTACAAAAAAAAGAAGGAAAATGCAAGTACATTAGACGACGGTTTCGCTTTCAAGGTGACAGCCATCAAAGAAGCAAAACACATGGAGAAGAAGAGACTTGATGAACTCATATGTAATCTTGAAACCCTTCAAATGAACTTTAAGGATAAATAGAAAAGTACAGGAATTGCTCTTCAAGCAGATTATGAAGATATGTCTACCAAAGATGAGATCGACGAAGATGAAGACGTGAGTGAGTCTCTTGCTTTACTCACCAACAACTTTAATAAAATGCTGAGAAAGATCAACAAGAAAGGGAGATTTAGAGAGAATTTAAAGAACATAAATTTTCAAAAGAAGAATTTTCACCCTAAGCGGTTTGAAGAGAAAAAGAGAAACAATGACATACAATGCCGAGAATGTGAAGGATTCAGACATGTTCAAGTAGAGTGTGCAAACACTCTCAATAAGAGAAATAAGGCTGCCGCGGCGTCTACATGGAGTGATGACTCAGATGAAAGTTAAGAGGATGCAGATGCTCACACTAGTAATTATGTGGCTTTTACTGTAAGTAGTGAATTCACAGATAAAAATTTGTTGAACTCTGATATTGTTGTTGCAGAGTTTGTTACAATAGCGTCAGCAACAACCTCTAGTGGTGTTGTTGATGATGCAGATTTCGAGGATGAAACTAAAGATGATAGTGACGATTATGACCTAAGTCTTGGGAATATTCAGGGGGCTTATAAGAAGATGTACAACAAGTGGCTTGTTGTTTGCAAACGAAATAAATCGCTTGAAGATGAAGTTGTTGTCTTAACAAAGGAAAGAGATGAGTTGAAGAAGGCTACAACAAAGCATCAAAGAAAGCTTGCTGAGACCAGACTCGAATTGGAGCAGACCCAGAGAATTTAAGAATGCTAAACTCGGGAACTGTAAAATTGGATCACCTATTTTCACAATAAAAAACTTGTAGTGATCATTCTGGCCTTGGCTACAAGGGTCAAGGAATTTCTGGAAAGACTGTCTTTGTAAAAGGAGCCACCTGTACAAGAATGCAGCCCTTTAAAAAATCTCAAGTAAGATAAGGTAAGAAGTCTGTTGCAAAGCCTGTTGTAACAAGACAAGCAACATATAGGTTTGTTCCTATCTGTCATTATTGTAATATGCTTGGACATATTCGACCAGGGTGTTTTGAGTACATAAATGCTATTAATAAAGGTTTGAATATGGATTATGGAGAAGCAAAACGAACACCTAGAATTAAAATTGATTTATCTAATAAACAAATAAGAAAATTATAGGTTAGAAAATCTGATTTAAGGTGTTTTGTCACTTATACTTCATAAAAGCATGTACTATTGATGCCTGGTATTTTGTGGTGGTTGTTCGGGCACATGGCAGGGACTCGGGAAAATTTGTCGAATGTTTGAGAAGGTGACGAAGGATATGTTACTTTTGGAGATGGTATGAAAGGTCGTATTCTTGGTAAGGGAAAACTGAATGTTAATAGGTTTTCTAAGCTCAAAAATGTGATGTTCGTGGATGGGTTGAAAGCAAATTTAATAAGCATAAGTGAATTGTGTGATCAAAACGTATTTGTGAAATTCACAAAAGTTTCATGTCAAGTTTTTGATGATAATGATTGTTGTGTCATGGCAGGAGCAGGATCATCGGATAATTGTTATTTACTTACACTTCCTCAGAACACATTACACACTCACAGGTGTCATAATGCTTCAACTAATGATATTGATATTTGGCATCAAAAGATGGGTCATTTAAATTTCAAAACCTTGACAAAAATTGTGAATGCAGGAGCAGTGCGTTGAGTTCCAAATCTGAGTAAGAGAAAACTAGGTGTTTGTGGTCCTTGTCAACTCGTAAAACAAACAAGGTCAACGCAAAAGGCGTTGCAGCATATCAGTACAACAAAGGTTATGGAATTGCTTCATATTGATCTTATGGGACCTATGCACGTGGAAAGCATTGTAGGTAAGAGGTATATCTTTGTGTGTGTGGATGATTTCTCTAGGTTTACTTGGGTAGATTTTATTAGAGAGAAATCAGATACATTCAGTGTTTTCAAATATTTGTGCAAAAAATTGAAAAAAGAGAAAAGTTGCTATATAGGCAAAATAATCCGAATAAAAAGTGATCATGGTAAGGAATTCGAAAATACTATTTTTGCTGAATTTTGTGATGAACATGGTATTGCACACGAGTTTTTAGCACCTAAAACACCTCAACAAAATGGGGTAGTTGGAAGGAAAAGAGAACAATCCAGGAGATGGGTCGTGTCTTGCTAAATTTAAAGAAAATCTTATTGCAATTGTGGGCAGAAGCAATGAATATGGCATGCTACACAATAAACCATATTCATTTGAGAAAAGGTACCTTAATGACACCCGACAAAATTTGGAAAGGTAAGAAACCAAATCTCAAATATTTCCATGTTTTTGGGTGTGTGTCCTATATTTTAAATGATCGTGAAAATTTGGGAAAATTTGAGGCTTAGAGTGATGAAGGGGTGTTCCTAGGGTACTCCATGAATAGTCACGCTTATCGTGTGTACGGTATGAGAACTTAAACTATCATGGAATTGGCTAATATAGGCCTCGTTTGTTTCGCCAATTCGAGTTTTGCTACAGTAAAAAGCTCTCACAAACAGTCACATCTAACTTTTTTGCTACAGTAAAAAGCTCTCATATAAAATCACATCTGAACTTGAATTCTAAACTCGAATCGCCGAAACGAACGAGGCCATAGTTTTTTATGATTACAAAGATTTTTCTGAGTTTTTCAGGGAGGAACAGATTACCAGCTTTGCTGATAAAAATGGGAATACAGAAGAAAAAATTAATACTCAACACTCTGCAGATAAATGTGTATGTTACAACAGACTCTGTGACAAAAGAATTAGCAGAGAATGAACAGCATACAAAAAATATTGTTTCTGCAGAATTTGATGTTGCCAATCTAGTAAGAAGAATGCCATCAACAAGGATTTAGAAAAATCGCCCCTAGAGAAAATCATCAGAGATCTAAATGAAGGAATCCGAACAAGACAGCAACCAATAAAGAGGTATGATGAAATGGTCATGTATTTTTAGTTTATCTCTCAAATTAAGCCTAAATTTGTCAAAGAGGCTTTGCAACATGATGAATGGATTAATGCAATGCAGGAATAATTGGAGCAATTTGTTAGAAATGATGTGTGGACTCTGCCTAGACCCAACGATTCAAATGTCATTGGTACTAAATGGATTTTTAAAAATAAATCTGATGAATTTGGTACAATTGTTAGAAACAAAGCAAGGTTAGTTGCACAAGGCTACACACAGGTTGAAGGCATAGACTTTGATGAAGCATTTGCACCAGTTGCTAGGCTTGAATCTATTAGATTACTCTTGTCTATTGCTTGTCTTATGGATTTCAAAATCTATCAAATGGATGTAAATAGTGCCTTCTTAAATGGATTTTTAAATGAGGAAGTCTATGTTGAGCAGTCAAAAGGTTTTGAAGACCCACACCATCCTGATCATATGATTCATTTAAAAAAGGCTCTCTATGGTTTAAAACAGGCTCCTCGGGTATGACATGAAAGACTGACCAAAATTTTAATTGAAAATGGATACAAGAGAGGGGGAATTGATAAAACTTTGTTCATTAAACAATTTAAAACTGGCATGATCATTGCACAAATTTATGTTGACGACATAATTTTTGGATCTACTTTATAAGTCAAGATTGATGAGTTTGTTAATCAAATGAAGAAAGAATTTTAGATGAGTATGGTTAGGGAACTAACTTATTTTCAAGGACTGTAGGTGAAATAAGAGCATGATGGAATTTTATCTCACAATCAAAATATTCAAACAATCTAGTAAAGAGATTCGGTCTTGACGGAACCAAAGATATGAGAACTCCAATGGGTTCCACTGTTAAATTGATCAAGGATGAAGGAGGAGTTTCAATTGATCCAAGTCTATATAGGAGCATGATTGGTAGTCTACTTTATCTCACAACTAGTATACCTGATATTTATTTCAATGTTGGTATTTGTGCCAGGCACCAGGCAGATCCAAAGGAATCTCATTTGCCAGTAGTGAAAAGGATCATTCGATATGTGAAAGGAATGACACATTACAACATTTGGTATTCAAAGGACACAAATTCTAATCTTGCAGGTTATAGCGATGCAGATTGGGTTGGAAATGCAGTTGATAGAAAAAGTTCAACTGGCGGATGTTTCTTTTTAGGAAATGATTGGTGCATGAAAATGCACCATAAATACTACTTTTGATTTATAGAATATTAAAATATTTAAGCTTTAATTAAGCAATTTCATTATTTTTATTCATAATATTTTAATTGGAATTTGTCTAGTTTTTTGATTAATTATTTACAGATGAAAGCAGTGTAAAAGGCTACACAAGAAGAAGCCTTGAAAGCCATATTTTCAGCCCATCTGAGCCACACAAGCCGAGCAAATCAGAGAGTGCCACGCCACCCATCAGCCAAGCCAATGAAGTGGGTCCTGCGTGTTAGCGCAAAAATCTGCTCTCTTCCTCTCGCTCCGTCTCACGCCTCGTGCGTCATCAGCACGCGGCTCATCAGAGCGCGTGTTCCTTTCACGCATTCGTCAGCGCGCGTCCAAGGCCTTCCTCACGTGGGTCCCGTGCGACAGCGTGCCAGCCCAAGTCTTTCTCCATGCGCGATAGATGTCCTCCGCTCTGACCATGGCCAGCTCTGTCTGCCCAATCTGCCCGCGACACGTGGCGCTTTTCCTCCTCACTGCCAATCACGTTGCGACCGTGTCATGCCAGTGTTGAATCTGAATTTCTCCATCAATATCAGAGCAAATTGGCCAGATTTCTTCCCCAAAATAAATATATGATTTCTCTTAATTTATGTGTAATTTTATTTTGTTTCCTTTTCTTTTGTAATTTTCTAGTTTTATAATTTATTTCCTTATTTGTAGGCAACCTCTTAACACTATAAATAGAGGGGTTGGCCTAAAGTTTTAGGGAGCTTTGAATATTCAATTTTCTATCGTCTTGCTGTCAGTCTCATATTTTCTCTCTAGAACTTGTGAGAATGTTTTGCAAGATAGGCTAGAGTTTTCTTGGTGAGGTTAGAGATGAACTTTTGTTGAGTGATCCAATTCGGGGTTTTGATTCCTTGTGCTGTAAAGTTCAACATCTGAATAAATTAAATCTCATATATTTTTCTATTACCTTTCAAAATATTGTGTGTCAATTTTTATATAAGTTTAGTCATGCCTTTCTTATGTAATTATGTCACGCATTGTTTTGTCATTCAAATTATTTTACAAATTGTCTTTTACTGCAATATTGTCAAATTGATATATTGTCGATTTGGATAACTTGTAATAATAATATTTTCTGAGCCAACATAGAGATTTAATTTATTCGATTCTTTTATTTTGTGAATCAACACTTGAATTGGTGAACGAAACATTAGGGATTCTCGACACCTTACCGTTTTCTTCATACAGATTTTCTCCTTTTTATTTTATTTGCAACAAAAATCTCAAAAACTCTCATTTTCTTTAATTCACTTTTCTCTAACACTTTTATTTTGTTAGTCATTCTTGTTATTTTGTTATCTCTTTGTGGATACGACCGCCCTTCTGTGCTACAATTGACCGCTTGTGAACATCACTTTTGGGCGTTAATTAGGAAACAACATGCTTTCATGGTACATCAAGAAACAAAATTCAATCTCCCTATCCACGACAAAGGCAGAATACATAACAGCAGGGAGTTGTTGTATATAATTGTTATGGACAAACAAATACTCAAAGATTATGGTATTTTAGAGGATACTTTAAGTGTTTATTGTGACAACACGAGTGCGAGAAACATTTTAAAGAATCCTGTACAACACTCTAGAACTAAACATATTAATATTTGATATCATTTTATTGGAGATTTGGTTGACAAGAAAATAATTGTTCTTGACTATGTTGCAATAGAGAAACAACTGATTGACATTTTTACCAAGGCACTTGATGCAGTAAAATATGAGTCTATAAGAAAAGCTCTGGGTATATGTGTTATGTGAGTATAATTCTTGATCTGTTATGTTCAGTTTGATAATTTGGAATTTGATTTTCTCAATATTTTGATATTCTTATGTGAACCAATCTCTCTTTTGCACAATTTCACAGAAATTCATTTAAAACATTGCATTTTAAGTATAATAATTAATGGATATTGAATATCTTGTGACTTGGGATTAATCTCCATTCTTGGATTCTAATCATCTTCTTTTTAGAAAGAACATATGCAGGTAGTTCCTTAAAAAACAAAAAAGGGAAAAGCTACTTACATCTAGTGTGAGGCTATTCGTGAGTAATCTGGGCCTATTTATCACCAATATGTAGAGGACGATCTACCCTGAGAAAAGAGCTGCCTTGGTGCTAAAGTGAAAGGCACCCAAATAATAAAAAAACAACTTACGGATTATTAGATGAACAGGTAAGTTTGAACAGGTTATATGATGTCCACATATTAGAATGCTAAGATTGAAAAGGTTGAAAAGAAGATTTTTGTAAAATTTTTACACGCACACACTTGGTTCATATATAAATTTTAATGTGTTGAGAAATTCCAAATGGTACATATTTGATCTTTGAACATAACTATGAATAAATATTACTCTAAGCATATATTCTTTATAGCACTTTTTTTTCCTAAAATATATAAAATAAAATAAAAATAAATCTCAGTTTCCATAATAAGAGGGATTTGTTTTTCTAAAAAGATTATTTTCGGTCTCCCCTCAAATTCGTCTATCAAGAGTTTTTTTGAGAGCGTTTGCCCTAATCTTTCATCACTTATTTCTACTCAATTTTTTTTTTTTCTCTTTGCTGTTTCTCTGCCGCCGTCATGACCAAGGGAGAGACCAATGCTCCCGTTTCTTCTCCAACTCAGGGTTCTCTATCATCTTTTCATACTGCTCACTGACAGTTGATCACTTTGAGCTTTTTTTTTTTTTTTTTTTTTTTTTTTTTTTTTGTCAAAAAGGGGGAGTAGGTAGTCTATGATGTTTTAGTTTAGGGGGAGTTTTTTTTAAACTAGGTGGAGACTACTATTTTGCTTCTGATTTGGTTTTTTCTAGTTGACTTTACGAAAGGTAATCTGTTTTAGTTTCCATTTTTAAGTTTTGCCAAAACAATGTCAAAGGAAGAGATTATTACGATTTGTTTCCCAAATTCTGTTTTGATTTAGATCGCTTTATGATTGGCATTATTTTGAGAATATATTGGCAGTTGTATTGTTCATTTTAGAAAGTTTCTACAGATCTAGAAACTGAATATAGTTTCTTTTTTTGAAAGTCAACTATTGATCTAAATATGCTAAATTGATAATTATTGATTTGATTGATATTTGATTCAGTTTCCGTAGCTGTATGATCTTTCTCTTCTCCTAAGAATGTGTCCAGATTCATATATCAGTTTCAGAAAGATTTTAGGATTTAAGCAGATTGATTCATGGACTGATTTTGAGTGAGCTGACTCTAATAGCTATGTTGCAGTTAATATTGCAACAAGGATATGCAACAGATTTAGTTCAGTAAAATAATTGAAAAGGTTGTCAAGCTATTCACATTTTGCTTATTTATTCCAAGAGTCTCTAGAGTCTTTGTACACCTTTTGATTAGTTTTTTCTGGGTTGTGATATAGGTGTGTGCACTTGTATTCAAAGATGAGATAGGTGTGTGCACTTGTATTCAGGGAGATGATTTGAGTGTTTTTCGGGAGAAAAACTTAGTTAGAGGATTCTAATATTAAAAAGTCAGGGGATCTTGTTCTTCAAGTCTATTGAGAAATTACAAGTTCATAGGCGTCATCTTAGAGAGAAAGTCGCGGGTAGATTAAGTCGAATTGAATTGTAAAAGAATTCTTAGTGGATTGTTCATCATCTGGACGTGGCCCCGCGGAGTAGGTTGTAACCGAACCGTGATATCAATTCTCTCGTGTTCTTTCATCATTTTACATCTCTGCATTTTTTATATTGTCTTATAAAATATAAAAAGACTCAAACCGGTACCTACACTACGATTTAATTTTTAAATTGAAAAAAACTAAACAAAAAAAACAAATTTACAGCCGTTCACAAAATAAATTTATAGCATCTGCACACAAAAAAAAAAAAAAAAAAAAAAAAAAAAAAAAAAAACACTAAAATTAAAATATATTTAACTGAAACAAAATAAAAGGCTTAGTAGTAGTAGTTCTAATATAATTACAAAACAAAATAAAAAAGTCTAGGAACCAAAGCATGTAATTAAGTACTCATTTCATAAAAAGATTAACAAGTTCTCTGGTCCATCATGAAAAACGTCCATCTCTTGTATTGTAAATTCCTCTTTTCCATTGAACTGCAAGTTAAAAATACACACACACACACACACACACACACACACACACACACACACACACATATATATATATATATATATAACTTGTGTTGTAAATTCCTCTCTTCCATTGTTCTTCAAAAATTTTACGTCGTTGTTCAATTAAGTGCAATAAAAGCAAAGTGTCAGATTATTATCCACTTTGTTGTGCGGTACTAGCATATAATATATGTGACAATCTGTACTTACAAATATTTTTGAATTAATCTCTTCAGGTGCTCACTCAATTTTAAGGTCATTCTTTTTTTTTTTTTTTTTTTTTGAATTTTAAACACTTGTACTTTGTTTTCGAAACTTTGAATTAGCTTACTTAACCCCCTTTGTTAAGATTTGTATTGCAAACGGATAGATAATAATAGATATAATAATAATTACAAAATTGATAATAAGCACTTAAGTAAAAGTTTGGTGATTAATTAACCAATAAAAAATATAAGTATTGTATTATTAAAAATTAATTAAACGCACTCAAAATTATAAATTAGATATAATAATTATTTACTAATAGATTAATTAATTATTTGATGAAGATATACCATGGTCACTCTTGACTTGGTGAGAGTTCTCGAATAGAAGGAGTGTCAGGTAATTTTACCAAACTTAGTGAACAAAATAATATGCTAGTTAGTCAAATCTTTATACTAATATCAGTCAAGCTTATTGCAACATTCCTCCTAAACAACAATTGGAAGAAGATAAATAAGCCGTCATGTATGTCTCATAAGGCTAATTAGTTTATCTATTATTTACATTTTTTAATTTCTACAAATGCATCTTCCATTTGTTTAACACGTCATGGTGAATTGTATACGCTATCAATTATTGAACTAAAATGTTTCTCCTTTTCATTTTTATCATACTCGCTAAGTTAGTTGCAACGGGTCCTTACTTACTGACATTCTTATCAATATTAACCGACATATTTAAGGGCCAGTTAGCATTATTGTGCTGTTAAAAATTTTTACTGTTATTGTGCTCTTAATAATAAGTTGTTGTGACTAGAAATAAAATTTTTAAGTATTTGTTAAACTGTGTATAAATTTCTATTGAAATGTATAATAACCAAAGTAGACACACTTTATCACACATATTTATAGTTAATTTTATTTCTATTTTAATCATCAATATTCACATTATTGAAAAAATATTTTAAATTTTATTAATATTTTTCTAATCTGCTATAACAACTTTAAAAAAGATAAAAACGATCTCTAAAAAATAATATCAAACAGGCTCTAAATACTCATATATATATATATATATATATATATGTATGAGTAAGAACATAGGAATTGTCTTTGGTCCGAACAAGGGAATTGTGGCTGACCGGTCCGCACAATGAAAATTGACCGTTGGATATGAGATTGACGTCTCAGATATAAGGAGAAATTATCTCTGTAATGTGACCGTCCGATTGAAATTGGACGGCGTAGATGTAAATTGTATTTCATGAGACTTAATTTCTCCTTTGTCAAACGCAGAGCACTCTTCCTTACCCACTGCGCCTCGACATTCCTCGGCCTTCCTCGAGCTTCCTCGACCTTCGTCAACCACCATCGACCTACTCCGCAGCCACATCGCCGCCGGTGGCTTCCGACAGGCGGACGAGGCCGTGTCCATAGAACTCCGAGAAGCAAATCCACTTCTATCTCCTCCCCCACCTGACATTTCGTCTCTCCTCAAACACCACCGCTTCATCCTCTGTCTCCGCCGCCGCTTCGATGACCGCCTCCTACGGGATCTTGGTGGAGGCGACTTCCGACAGGCCGATGAGGAGACCCACCGCCTAACGACCACTCGCAGAACCAAACCCACAATCAAACCTACTACTCTCTCCTCCACCCTAAAATTTTCTCTCCCCTCAAACGGCAGGAGTTCATCTTCTCCGCCCGCACTGCGTGGACCCGTGTGAAGATCGACGGAGATACTCCCGAGGTAATCTTCCAAACACAAGCTATTGTACAACATTTGTAGAGAAGAATTTAATTATACTTCTATTGTAGAGTCGAAATATGTGGAAAATGAAAACTATGGTTAGAAAGTCCCCTATTCTCCATCAATGGGTTACGGAGAAACTTATAAATGGAGGGGACGTTTTGGAATATAGAGGCACTATGGGTGGGTCGAATTTGTGGTCAGTTGAAGATAATTGAGTTTCGTTGCTTCGATTTGGTAGTTATATGGTTTGTACATGTGGTAAACGAAAAACCTATTAGGCTCAGCTGCGGTGAAACACTTGCATAGCATCGTGTTAGTAGAAAACGTATATACATGCAGTACAAGTGGTTTGATTTTTGTTGTTCTGAATAACAATGAAACCGAAGATGTTAGTGGATGATAATAGGTACCATTAGTTGATTTAGTTGAAAGAGTATTTTACAAACAAAGTGAGAACCTCGATTCATGCAATGCAGGTGGTTTTTTTTTTTTTTTTTTTTTTTAGTTTTCTGAATATGTATGTTGGCGTGGATGTTTGTGGATGCTACAAGCCAGTGGAATTGATTGTTTGAAAGATTTTTATACTAAAAGCGGTATTAGGTTATACATGCTATGCGATATGTAGGTAGTATGAATAAAATTGTGTAATTATTGCACAAGTCATCTTGTTGTTTCTTGTGGGTTATATAATTTTAATATTTTGGCAACTGTGTTGACGACAGATGCATCCTCTGACATAGTTAGCCTAAATATTTCATTAAGTATTAAATTAGTTTGTTATGCATGTAATGTTATTCTGAGTAGCAGACGCAAAAGTAAGCTATGGTGACTAAACGGGGTCGTAAAAGGCAGAGTGTGGATATTGTGGAAGAGGAGGAAGAGCATTTGTCCACTTCAGTTTCTAACAAAAAATTAAATGTACGATGCTCCCCACTGCGGTTTGGTAAGATTTGTGCTCGTCTTAGTGACCGTAGAAGGGCATTGGTTAAAGGAATGGGTTTTGGACGGTTGTTGGAAATGGCTAGCGTGCACATATGTCACAAATTGATTATGTGGATGGTGGACAACTTTAAAGAGGAGGATTGCTCATTGAATATTTGTGGGGAGACGTTTGTCCTCACACCAGAGTTGTTTGGCGATGTTATGGGTTTGTCTGATGGGGGGGACGACTTTGAGCAGCAAGGCACCGATGAGGAAGTGATTAATCGGAAGAAAGAAATAATGGATGGAAGGAGCAACCTACACTTGTCTGATTTGGAGGATGACTTGTTAGATGATAGGCATCCTGATGACCTATTTATTAGGAAGTTTTTACTGTTTGCTAGTGGAACAGTCTTAATGCCAACAACAACCGTTGTGGTCGGAACAAGCTTACTTGCTTCCATAAGCGGTGTTCATAGTGTGAAGAACTTAAACTGGGCAACAAAGTGTCTTAGCCATCTTGTTGAAGTAGTAAAGCGTTATAAGAAACGGAAGGGGGAATTTATTGGTGGATGTGTGTTGTTTCTATAGGTAAATGCTAGATTATACAAGTTGGAACTTGAATGTTGATGATTTCTTTGGTTGGGATGCCTTATTTGTGAATAATAATAATGTTAACTTCCTTGTAAGGTGTTGTACCTGCACCACTTGGAGGGTCACACTCAATTCATCGATCGCACTAAACTACCAATATCTGCATGGACGGAGAAGAAGACTAAAGCAGTCCTAAGATGGATTAATGCTTCCGGCGGTTATTACATTAGGAAGGTAACAAAGTTAAATTACTTGTATTGCAAAGGTTAAACAAACGTTTGGTTTCAATTTTAACGCTTTTTTGTCTTCATTAATTGATGCAGATGCGGGCATTAATGGTGGAGGAATCAGGTGTTGGCAGAAGGACCGTTGAAACGCATGTCGTCAACATCATGGCTGAAGTAAACCGAACGAAGGTTGTGGTTAATGATTTGGCTCAGCAAGTCTCCAAGTTCAAAGAAGATATGTTGGATGTTATTAGGAGAGAAGTTCGTGTTGCCACACTTGAAGCATTAGACCAGGCTAATTCCAATGCAAGGAAATCTGATGATGTCAGGAGAAGTGTCGCGAACAAGAGTACGGACACGGATTGTCTTCAAAATGACGCGCCATCGTGTGAACCTCCAACTAAACACGCAGCAGGGGCGGCAAATGAAGTGACATCTATTTCTGATACCTTGTATGGAATTGCTAATATCAAAGTTGAGTTTCCAAGCGTCTTCAAATCAATCACCTTAATACCCTCAGGACAATCAAAGCGGAATGTTGTTGGTTCAAGTGGTTCGAAAGTAGCGGAAAATGCTTGGTTGGCTGCAATAGATCCTCCGGATACTATGCTTATCGATGAAGTTGTTGATTTGACCATGGAGTGTACAGAAATAAGTGGCACTGTTAGAGAAAACCATCCCAGGGACTCAACTTCTCTTCTTAAAGAATACGTAGCAAGCAAAGGTGGAAGACTAGGAAAATTTCAGTTGCAATTTTTGGTTAAGCCAAGTGACATATGTGTTGCTTTGTATATGTATGATGAGTCATTGAAGAATGGGTAAGTCTTGAAACTGGTGGTTATTATTTAACTTAACCTTCTCGCTTTAAATAAACGCAAAAGAACGTAAGAAATACATCACTAATATTGTGCTATTCGTATTTCCATATGCAGTGAGATCCTTGGCTCGTTTGGAAGATTTTCGTTAAGGCGGATGCACCTTCTTGACTTAGCTCCTGGGAGATATATTAGCGGTGCTGTAAGTAAATAATAGTGCTTATGTCTGAATTTGTTATGGTTTTACAACACATTGATGGTGATAAGACATTTACATTGTAATTAAACTGTTATTGTGATGTGCAGATTATTGATTGCTACGCCCGTTGTTTAACGGAGGCTTTGCGAAGGGAGTTTCCCAACCGTATGGAGCAGCAAGTCTGGGTCCTTCCAACTCGAATTTCGGTAAGTAGCAAGTTAGAAGGAAGGGCCAACATTACAGATGGTAAGATTGTGCAAATATACTTTGAAAATACTTAAGAAATTTAACTAGTATGTACGCAGGTCCTTTGTGCCACACTTAAGGAACAAGGCATCCAGCGGCACATCTCATTAATGCATTATGGGGAGGCGGAGGAATGGCGTCGTAATTTTCTTGGTGATGTTGGAGCCTGTCATAAGGTATGCTCTCCAAAACACTATTCATAACTTTCGATAAGTTATGCCTTCCAGCAAGAGCTATTATGTGTCAATTCAATTCATGATAAATCTATTGTAGATTGTGATGCCATGTTACTCGTCGGAGGATCTGCACTGGTTTGTGGCCGTTTTGGACCTGAACCATCAACACGTTGAGATTTGGGATTCACTGGCGCACCCCAAGAGTAGACATCGGCGGGGTTCTATTGCCATGGATTCGGTAAGGTGCTCTAACGGAATGATTAAAAATTGATTGGGATATTTTTTTGTGATATGCATCATAGCAATGTAAGTCACCACACATTTTGCTCTAACTACTTATATTGCTTCGGATATGCTGTCATGCAGGTTAGCGTGCTTGCCAACTTACTCGCAAGTGATTTAAAATTGGCATATGCTGATGGGCTAAATCTTAATGCGTTCAAGGTAGTACACAAGAAGGATATACCAACACAAGGGAATGGGAATGACTGTGGCATTTTTGCAATAAAATTCATGTGGGGCGCTGCAACGGGGAACACCATTAATAGTAAGGTATCAAAATTAATAAGTTGATGCATTCAATTAACGTCCATATTTATGGTTAAATGGATTGTTCAGCGTGCAAACCACATAAATATGTCTTAACTATTGTTATATAATCGCATCATTTGTGATTCGATACGGAGGAGGCGCGGTTCTTTCTTGGTCTCGAACTTGTTAGATCAAAGGTCAATAGTGTTAGAGAAGGCGTGCTGAATGCAACATACAAGCATTCCAAGGATGTTATGTCGAGGTACAGTATGCTTGAGCTGAGCACTTCTACGGAGAAAGCAATTGCATCATCAGTCCTTGATCCAAAGCATGTACCGCAGAATTTGTCTTACGCGACGAAGAAGAAGAGGGCTCTACGCTGGGGTCGATGAGGGTAATGTCCTGTCGATGAGGGTAATGTCCTGGTGGTGTCGTTGCATAAAGAAGTGGAATGCATATTTCAGGGATTCAACTAGGCATTGCGAAGGGATTTTGTGCACTTAATTTGGATTTGCATCAGCAGGTTTGAAAATGGCCATAGGGCCCCATAAACAATTAAAGGGTATAGTCTAATATGAAGTACACAATCATGCAGAGGTCCCAAAATGTTGTAAGTTGCCATATGTGTGCTTTTTTTGTTTTGATGTATATGGCGTTTCCCTGAGGCATTGTTCGCACGCCATGTGTAATTAGTAGTAGTGAGACGGTGAACAACTATATATGATATTCTTTGGGCATCATAATGTTTGTACGACCATGGTTTCCAAGGGATAAATGGCATCATGTGGACTTATTCCCCCACCTACAATAATGGCAATTCTTTCGATTGGCATTATTGTAAGGCAATTCTTGTTATGTAACAGGATGCAGTTCATTTATAGATTTCCAATTCATTTAAAACGGTATTAAATATATAACATTCTGCAACAAACAAAGCAAAACCACTTTACATTGGTATTAGCATATTTGTTTAGGTAATATACCCTGCACCGTATTCCAGTATAATCGGAACAAAAAAAATGCTGAAGTACATAATATCAGGAATACGAACAAAATAATGCTGAAGTACATATCTATTATACACCTAAACGCACCTAGCTTCAACATTGTTGCACTCAGTGGTATGCTATGCAAATAAAGCAGGGCTCAAAATGGACATAATATATCAATACGCTACCTACACTTCCCCCTCTATATCACCTTCACCGTCAGCAGCCACATTTCCACCGTGTGGCATGGACAGTGACATTCGAAAATCGACGTGCTCTGAATACCTCGTCAAACACTCCGTCCTCAGGAAATCAATGGTTTGGTTGAACTTGTCGTATGTTGAATCGGCTTCAATCTGAGCAGCAACTATACGCGCTGCTTGTGCGTTGATATCATGTTTTAGTTTCTCTACCTGGGCAGTCAAATCCGCATGTTTCTTCTTCAGCTCAGCGTTTTCAGCGAGAAGTTGCTGGTTCTGACCGGCCAGTGAGCTCTCTGCCTTCATAGCATTGTTGAGAAGCTGTAGTAGGTCATTCACGTATTTTAATGGCTCATTTGGAAGCTGCTCGATGGGCCACTCAAAAATGTCAACCCACTGAAGCTCACCGCGTGCATCTGACGTTGAAGGTGGAAGATTGGCAGCAGAACTCATAGTTGATTTTTGTTTGAATCTCGATCATTTGGGTTATCATTTGGGTTATATATATTTTTTAACTTTCGGGACGTTGGGGAGGTTGACAAGGCATTAAGTCCAAGCATCGGCCTTTTATAAATGCATATCTTGTTTGGTACACTAGCGTAAAGCATTAATAAATGCTGTGTCATTCGTAGACCACAGAACAACCACTCCAAGTAATAATGTGATCATGTCATTTGGAAGGTTGACAGGATTTTAACTGTGTAGAAGTTGTTTTTTACTTCACTTGGTTATGAAATCGGAAAAGTGGACCTAATCGTTAATAATTGGAAATAATATGTTGGAGCCATTAACCGACGTTGGTTTTTGTCAAACGACGCCGTTTAATAATTGCCGTAAAGGGACGTTGGTTTATGCAAAACGACGCCGTTTACTAATTGCCATAAAAGGACGTTGGTTTATGTAAAACGACGTCCTTTTCAAGCTCAACGTTGGTTTTGAATTGAGAAACTACATACATCATGAGCTTTGTGAGCGATGGCGGCGTTTTTCAAAAAGCCAGCGTTGGTTTTGAATTCAGAAATACTATTTGAATTGTGAGCGATGGCGGCATCATTTTCAAAAGCCAGCGTTGGTTTTGAATTCAGAAATACTATTTGAATTGTGAGCGATGGTTTTCAAAAGCCGTCGTTTTCAAAACCAGCGTTGGTTTTTTGAAAAGAAAGTCAACGTTATTTAAACGTTGGTTTTTGAAAACGACGCCGCCATCGCTGTTCAATTCAAATAGTATTTCAATTCAAAACCAACGTTGGTTTTTGAAAACTGGTTCATTTTCACAATTCAAATAGTATTTCAATTCAAAACCAACGTTGGTTTTTGAAAACGACGTTCATCGTTCACAATTCAAATAGTATTTTCAATTCAAAAACCAACGTTGGTTTTTAAAAACGACGTCGTTCTTGTTCACAATTCAAATAGTAAATTCAAAAACCAACGTTGGCTTTTTTGAAAACGACGCCCGTTCGTTTCGCTCACAATTCAAATAGTATTTCTGAATTCAAAAACCAACGTTGGTTTTTAAAAACGACGCCGTTTACTGTTCACAATTCAAATAGTATTTCTGAATTCAAAAACCAACGTTGGCTTTTGAAAACGACGCGGTTTTTCATTCAAATGTAGTGTTTCTGAATTCAAAAACCAACGTTGGTTTTTGAAAACGACGTCGTTTACTGTTCACAATTCAAATAGTATTTCTGAATTCAAAAACCAACGTTGGCTTTTGAAAACGACGCCGTTTACTGTTCACAATTCAAATAGTATTTCTGAATTCAAAAACCAACGTTGGTTTTTGAAAACGACGTCGTTTACTGTTCACAATTCAAATAGTATTTCTGAATTCAAAAACCAACGTTGGTTTTTAAAAGGACGTCGTTTACTGTTCACAATTCAAATAGTATTTCTGAATTCAAAAACCAACGTTGGCTTTTGAAAACGACGCCGTTTACTGTTCACAATTCAAATAGTATTTCTGAATTCAAAAACCAACGTTGGTTTTTAAAAACGACGCCGTTTACTGTTCACAATTCAAATAGTATTTCTGAATTCAAAAACCAACGTTGGCTTTTGAAAACGACGCCGTTTACTGTTCACAGTGATGTAGTGTTTCTGAATTCAAAAACCAACGTTGGTTTTTGAAAACGACGTCGTTTACTGTTCACAATTCAAATAGTATTTCTGAATTCAAAAACCAACGTTGGCTTTTGAAAAACGCCGCCGTTCTTGTTCACAATTCAAATAGTATTTCGAATTCAAAAACCAATGTTGGCTTTTAAAAAGCGCGCCCGTTCATTTGTTCACGTTGATGTAGTGTTTCGAATTCAAAACCAACGTTGGCTTTTAATGTTTCTTTATTCACGTTCTGAGAACCAATAATGGACAGCGTTTTGGCTACCGAACCATATTATTGCATATACTATTAAGTGCCTTTGTTTTACATAAACCAACGTCGGTTTATGGCTCCAGGAACATATTATTATTATTATTATTAATTAATTAATTACAAATATACTAAATGAGAGTTGGGCCGAGACGTATCTGCGTGGCCATTTTTGTGCAGGCATGCGAACCACTCAACGCAGCGAGTCGATGCATAAAACAATCAGACAAAATAACTGAACTGAGATACAATACATGATTTAAGTGCCTGACCAAAGACGTTGCCTATAAATATATACAATACACGATTTTAGGCCAACATTACTGCGGAAAAGAACTGCGTGAGCGGTATATATTCCCATCTCCACCATTCATCTGCCGCTCACCATTGCCCTTCAAGAATTGCTGATATGTTTCTTACATACAGCATGAACACATCTGATTGAGCTTTCGCTAAGCAAGTACGAACTATATCTCTCAAAATAACTTTGAGTACACATGAATAAATATGCATGAGCTGGTGATGCTTGATCATGACGTTTTTCATGGTCTAATAATCTTATCTTATCTTTCTTATCTTTTCGTTGTTATGTACCGGAGTGCTCATGTACCACTTGCGCACAATCATCGGGACGTGAGGGTTTGCAAGGTCCACCGCGACACCGTGATTATAACTTGATTGCGTCCCTTAAGTCGCTAGGCCGTTCTGATTTTTTTCTTTTCTCCCTTCTGGAGCTGGAAATACCTCCCTTACGTCTGCGGCTGTTACGGCACTCAACTGAGATTATTTTCCTTTTAGAGGAACATTTCTACATTCAAAAATTAATAAAACATCATAAAGATAGGATTTAGATTTTTTTTTTCTACGCCCATTGGAGGAATGCTTGATTAATCTCCTCCTAGAATCCCTTGATCTCCTTCTTCTTCATCTTCTATGGTTTTGCTAGTGGTTTAAGGTTTGGAGAGTGGGATTAATATTTGAGAGAGAGTGGAGGGTGTGTGGCCGGATTTTTGAGTGTGGGGAAAAGCTAGGAGAAAAAAATGAGGCGTAGCTTATGATGGCGCCTTTGACAAAATAGAGATATCTATGATACTTGTGCAGTTCTTTGAATTTCTTGCACTTAATGATTTTCAATGAATTCAGAAGTTTGACATAAATGTAGCTTTTGCTTGTTGGATTAATATTTTTGTTCCTTCAGGGAGATTTTAACTTGCTTCAGACGAATTTCTGTCAGTATAGGATTGAATATTAACTTTATTGAAATATAGGAATTTGTACATGAATAAATTTCGGTAAAATCAGTAACCCTAGACTCTTAATGTAATGAACTTTCTTCCATTGCGTAACGTTATTTAAATTATTAAATTGTTTTAGTTTTGCTTTATTTAACTTTACAAACTGTCTCGTCAACAATCTTTGTGGGACGATATTCTTATTCACTATTATATTAATTGATTGTGATAGCGTATACTTACGTTACGATTTTTTCACAATAGTCGATGCATTAATCCGTGAAAATGATTTCGAATTTTAGGACGCGGAAGTTGCGAAGAATGTGAATTTTTTACCACCCACTGTGAATTTTTTACCACCCACTGTGACATGCTTCCCAACTGCGATGGAAGGGGGATTTTAATAAACAAAGCTAAATTTATTTGGAATGGCCAAAAAACATTTAAAAATATATGGGAATAACACGATGTTCAATATTAGACAATATATATGTAAGGGCACGTTGGGGATTTCCTTCGACAATTAAGCAAATGACTTTTTCAAAGATAGAATTGTGCGAAAGATAATAAATGATGCGGCCACTGAGTTCATATTTCAGAATTGTCTCCACCTACTATTTATGCTCTAGGCGAAGTTTCCAACCGGAGATAACATGTCCCGCTCCATATCCCCACGCACCCGTGAGCTTTCGCCGTTTTTTAGCCCACGGGCAACACGAAACCCCGACGATGAGAGAATTCCACACAAGCTAGTTTTGCCACAGGATCCACTCCCGGTCATAAACAACTTAATAGATTCACTGAACAGGGCAAATGATCGAGACATCCGCCGTCTCGCGAAAAGTCGGCGGCTCCGGCGTAAGATATCGCAACTTGAGCTGGTGGTTGCCTCGCTCACCACAGAGAATGAGGCTCTTAAATCAGAGGTCGATAGAACAAAAGCAAATGCTATAGCGAACGAAGTAATGCAAAAAGGAATTACAATCAGATAATGCGCGCAGTCGAGGATATAAAGGACGAGGGGGTGAAG
Organism: Morus alba; assembly: GCA_012066045.3. Taxonomy (NCBI): domain Eukaryota; kingdom Viridiplantae; phylum Streptophyta; class Magnoliopsida; order Rosales; family Moraceae; genus Morus; species Morus alba. The sequence continues at coordinate 13,610,088 of CP050225.2, read as the reverse complement.
ACGTACGCGGACTTCATGGAATACCGTCTCTGGATGAATCTCCCACATGTTGTTGGTGGAAACAGTGGTGCTAATCGGGAAACTCCTAATAGCTCAACAAGCTTTTGAGGATCATGCTTATAGTTGTTGTCAGCATTTGTCAGCTGTTGATCTGTCATTAACTTTTTCTTCTCGTAGTTTATTTGCCTTAGGATGTTGTGTTGTGTCGTACTAACCATATTGGCGTTTGTGAAGTTGATCTATGTCAGTTTGTATGATTTCTATTATCACTATCGTTAATAGAATATGTAACGAACACGGGTTGCAAAATATTAAGTCTTCGTTTGTCGACAGTTAATAAAGCATAGCGTAGACTAACTTATTTTTGCGACTTTTCGTTAAACACGATTATCCAATTTAAAATGGAAAACGTAAAACCATATCGTTATACACCATTGTATAAATCTGAAACGCGGTCTATGTCTATCCGGGAATGTCTGGTTTCAAGCCAGAAGGTAGGTACATTGGCTTAATAAAAGTCACTGCAAAATGTTGTTTGTGTACAACATGACAGAGCTACATAATGTAGAAGCATGGCCTCCAACATTCAAAGGCGTGTCCGGTGAGCCATGTTAATTTAAACAAACATTTGTCACCACGTCAACATTCGATGACTACCTTTGCCAATTTTGTGAACGGACTGTGCATGTATAAATACGTGAGTTCCAGCTTTTTCAATGTATATGGAATGATTACATACATATATAGCTTTTGAATGTATATATGCAGAGTTGTGACGTAAATGTAGATCACGATTTGATGTCTATTTGATGTAGTAAATTATATAATATTCTTGAATAATACAAATATCGTAGCTTGGTACACGCAATTAATTGATTTATATTATGACAGTACATTTATTATTGTGTTCAGGATAGTGGGTAACCTAACACACTGTATCCTACAAGAAAGATCTCATTTTCAATGAGGTTGTACATTGAAATAATTATCTATACAGCTTGTAACTGCATATAATAAATTCTTTCTGAATCTTAAGATCATGATTTGACACCAATTGAAGAATAGCAGATACGTTGAGATTGTTCAACGTGCCACTTTTTGTACGAAGACCATATTGCGCGCACATATAATATCTTCCTAATGTTTACGCGGGAAAACCATTTTGCATAATTGGCGCGCATATGAAACGTTCCCCACCCTCCACGGCGAAGTCTATATAAAGCTGGCCATATTAGCGCAGACTCAAAAACGTTACACATTTGTAGCAGCAAAACTAAGCGTGATGAAGCCAGTAAACTTGTTCCCGATGAACAACGTCATGATCAAAACTGAACCACCATCTTCTCCCGAAATGACAACACCAGTGTTTCAAAACCCAACCCCTAAGGAGTCCCCAAAATCTGACCAGAAGTCATGTGTTTCAAGTAAAACGCAACGACGTCAAAACCGTGTTGTCATTCAGCCATGCAAACGATGCAAGTATCTTCAGAAACTTAACGATTCTGACCGTCGCGTACGAACGTCCATTGCTAGGAGGGCAGCACATTCCCGTAGCAAATGCTACCAAATCGAGAGCCTTCTAGATGATATCCAAAATCTGAAAGATCGTGTTGTCAGCCTAGTGAAAGACCTTGGGAATGCAACGGAAGAGAACGAGAAGGAAGGCAAACGTGAGGCAGAGTGTGTTGAGTGTATTCCCCTTGACTAGTGCCGAAATCGGAATGTTGATGTGCATTAATTTCGGACAAGTATATGTAGCTAAAATTAAAAAAAAAAGTGTTACCTAAACTACAATATGCATGAGAAAGAGGAACATGTACTTTTGGGATTACTAGTGCAAGCATGTTAAAGCCTATCGTGTCGATTGACATGCCATGGTTTGGAAGTTGTGTAATGGTTTTTGTGTAATGAAAGTAAAAGTCCATATTATAGCATTTGTGTTAAGCGTAAGGATTTTGTTTGTTATATTGCTTTTTATGAGGTGCCGGTATTACGGATAGCATGAATAGTTAGACAATCTATTTAATGTTACCAAATACGTCGCTATTTAATTGAGAATATCTGGTTTGGGGCATTACGTACCATTATCCGTGTTAATGTATCATTACTCGCGTTATTGTTTGGAATTCTGAAAGGCTATTGCATGTTCCGTTGTTAAACAATGTTCTGCAGATTTTGAAATTTCATTGCATTATCCGTGGTGAAATAATGTTCTCATAATTTTAAACACATATATTTTTAAAATGTCCTCACCCTGTAATGTTTAATCATAAGCATAAAATTTCGTCTTGGCTATTCAATTTGGCTACGTAACTGGTTACTTTTTACACAAGAAAAGTAGGGTATATATGGGATAGAACAGATACAATAATACAATACTCCGCTGCGAATTTAATGCTAAAAATCAAGTGCTGTGCCCATTATTCATGTATACGTGTAGTACACTTTAAACGTGTGACTCAACAAAAGGCTTGCTGGGCAGTCATAAACGTGTTCATAAATGCCATGAACGCAATTGGTTGTACCAAACCAATTGTTGCATTAAAATAGGATCATTAACCGTGGGTGAACCCACTTATCTCTCTCGCCATTCAGTAAAGAACTTACAGCTACTTCGGATCGGAGAAGCATGCAGTGATGCAATGATAAAATTGTTTGAACAAAGGCAGTTGCAAGGCATTAACGACGCCATTATTTCCGTCTCCAAAAGGTAGTATAACCAAATCGGCCACGACTACGGTACCTTTGCTCATTTACAATACGATTGAGAAGTATGAATGTCTCTGTTTCCTCATTCGTTATGTCCATTTTAAAGTTTCAATTCGTTTTTTCTCCACATAAACTCTTGGCAATTTTTCCGCTTGAATCATGGTGAACTATACATTAACCAAAGTAAAAGACATCCTTCAAGAACATAAACGTTGTACTTGATAGTTGCAGTGTTGACTCCATGCATTTTCACTTTCAACTGAAACAATTACAACAAAAACAATCCTGTAATGGGAGCACTTAATTCACGCTTGCTCTCCTTTGTTTGCAGAATTGACCACAACGCTAATCTAAATTCCAACTAGACCAACAGTCCAAGATGGTGTGGCCAGATTTGTGTACCGCTTTAGACTTGACGAAAACGCTTCGGAGCTGCTTACAGAAGACTTAATTGGGAAGGAACTTGATACGGAGGAACTATGGGATAACTTCTACAGGTTATACTCGAAACATATAGGCTTCAGCTACAGGAAGGATAGTACTAGAAAGGAAAAGGACGGTGATCGTTGTGGTGAGCGGTGGTCTTTGCTTTCGAGACAAGGTTTTAGGAGGCAAAAGTGGTTGGATCTAGAACACCGCTCAAGAGCGGCGGCGGCTGAAACACGTTGTGGGTGCGAAGCTAGTATTCGGGTAGTAAGAAGCAAAACTTCAAATAAGTGGGTATGTAGACATTTCAACCCTAATCACAACCATGAATGTGCGTCACCACAAGAAATCAGGTTTCTCAGATCAAATCGTATTGTCACAGATGATGTTGTTGCAAGGTGTGAGTCAATGAAACGGGCTGGCATGAAAAATGTCCAAATAATAGACTTTATCGCATTAGAATTGGGGGGACACGACAAGCTCCCTTTCCTTGAGAAGGACATCCATAATAAGCTAATGCGAGTGCGCAAGGCAAGGGACCATCATCAAAACATCACGGACTCAGATGGCATGATTGGTTATATTAGATGCTTGGCGAGGAACCACGGCGGGGACTTTTACTGCGTCTACAATGCAGATGAAGAAAACAGATTGGCTAACATAATATGGTCGGACGGGGTTTCGAGGAGAGATTATGCGGTCTTCGGCGATGTCTTGGCCTTCGACACAACGTACAGGACTAACAAATACCACAAGCCTTTGCTTTTGCTGGTTGGGGTAAACAATCACTGGAGAACAACAGTGTTTGGCATTGCTTTGCTTGTCGATGAAACAGTTGATACGTTTGTTTGGGTTCTAGAGATGTTTCTTCAAGGAATGAGTAATAGGAAGCCAAAAGTTGTCATTACTGACGGTGACAATGCCATGAAGAATGCCATAGCACAAGTATTTCCGGAATCTAAGCACAGGCTATGCGGTGGCATCTAATGGAGAACGAGCGAACAATGTAAAGGATATAAACTTCAAGCGGGACTTCAAGGAAATTATGTACGGGTACTACTCTGAACCAGAGTTTCTCGATAGGTGGCATTCTTTGATTCTGGCATACGAACTAGAGAACAATTACTGGGCAACATGTATGTTTGAAAAAAGAGAGAGCTGGGCCGAAACCTATTTGCGTGGTAATTTTTGTGCAGGCATGCGAACCACTCAACGTAGCGAGTCGATGAATAGAACAATCAGACAATTGCTCGACAGTACGAAGTCTCTCACAGACTTTGTATCTTTGATTGACCACGCCATTAACAAGCTACGCCACAAAGATTTGCAGGATGGCTTCTCCACCCGACACAGTACTCCTTCTTTACGACGTGCAGATATTCTAAACCCATACTATCAACACGCTGCCGCTTTGTTCACGAGAAGAATTTATACAAAAAAGGTCTCTCACGAAATAAAGCTCATACATGTATACACTGTTAGGCAAGTTGCTGAGATCGATGGGTATATAAATTTCTCAATCATCAAGTTCCCAAACGGAGACTCGGAGCACAATGTTATACGTCGCATATCTGACGGTCATCTAACATGCAATTGCTTACTCTTCGAAACAGATGGATATCCGTGCAGACACATGTTTTCAGTTCTGAAGTTTTTAAACATAACAAGAATTCCAGATTCGCTTGTTCTGCCCAGGTGGACTGTTCATGCAAAGGCCCAATTCCAAACACGATATCAAACTATTAACGAGGTCCCCCAGGAGATATTGGAACTAACTAGGTTCGGAACCCTCAGCTCCGACTTCAACCAAGTAGCATACTATGCAACGAAAGTGGAGGATTTCTACCAACAAACAAGAGCAGAACTTGCAAATTTATGTTTAAAATTTAAGAGCGTGATGGAAGTGGAGCCACCTCTTGCGAGGCGACAAGAGTCTATTGATGAAATCATTCCGTTTGAAGTACTAAAAGATCCTATTATTGTTCGAAACAAGGGAACGGCAAGGCGGCCGCAAGTGGGGCAGACTGCTCACGAAGAATTGGGTTTGGAAAGATTGAGAAGGAAGTGTGCCCTGTGTAAAGGCCATGGGCACAATAAACAAACATGTCCCTTAAAGAAAGACAAGGCCAAAACCATGCTAACTTGTTCAGAATGGAACGATGACACAGTAGACCCGACACAAATGTCTTCGGAAAATATATGCTCCTCTCAACAGTGCTACCGCCCTCAAATCAATACTGAACACGCGGGATTTACTATCTCCTTCGGACAACAATCTGATTCACTACTTTCTACATCCAAAAGTAGGACGCTTCTCCTTTCAAAGACAAATAGCATATATCAAGCTATATACTTAACACGAATGTATTATGTCTTTATTAAGCATTCCTAATGAAATTGCATTTTTTTTTTCAACACTTCACCATTATGTACCATATTTGCGTGGTTGTATTACTCTTTGCCATATGCCCATGTTAATGTCCAAACAAGTCAAGGAACTAATTCAAATGAAAATCAAGCCACTGTCATGCGTTATGCCACGCCCTCTAAATGGAACCAATTTAATGCTTGTGGTTGTCTGTAATATCTTCTTATTACAAAAATAAAATATTCTGAAAATCAAATATTCCAACAACTTATATTATCTGATTACATAACATGTTTTTTTTTAGTATACAAGCAAACTACAATACAACTTCTATTGAACAACAACTACTAACTCATTGTACACATTACTAGATCAGTTAGTCACTTATTTATACAAAATTTCACATGACTCAAATACACCAAATATGTTATATGTTCACTTAATTTAAATAAGAAATACATGTTCACTTAATTTACCGTTTCCTACAAAAGATAAAAAAAAAAAAAAATACAAACAAAAAACAAAAAACCTCCAAACGACGTTCAATAACATGAAATATTACAAATTAGTCAATGTAAATATTAATACGTTAATACATGTTTCCATAAGTAATAAACAAACATATCCCTTACGTTTATTAACATGAAATACAACAAATAAGCCCATATACACATTTTTATGCTATGTGTCCATTTACTTACTATAAAAATACATGTTTCCAGGATTAAGATACATTATCGGTAACATGTACATATTTTCATGTAAATATACACACTTTACATATAAATATACACGAAACGGCAGAATTATACATCTGCCGTTTCAGTCCGCCAAACAGTGCCCGCCGGATTAAAGACTTTGCCTATATTAATAGTAAAAATAAAAAATCAATTATGCCCTGCCCTTTTGTATTAAAAGAAATAAAAAAAGAAAAGAACAGAAAAGAAAAGAAAAGAAATAGCTCGCTGGGGGCCAATTCAGCATATTTTATAGAGGTGGACCCCACCTATTTCTCTAAGCCCTACTTGTTTTGGTACGGATAATGTATTATATAACAGGAGAGGAGTAAGCTCATAATCCGTCCAGGTTCATTGAATCTTCTATATCATGTGAAACACAACTATTAATAGTTAAAATAATAGTGGAGGCGCTAATTATAGGAGCTCTAGTAGGGTGGGAATTGAGTTTGGGAGTACACATATTCAATCTTGTTTGTATTAAAGAAGAAAAAAGATGTCCAAACAGTACTCCTAAATTGTATCAACACTTCTGTACTCCTTTCTCCACTTATTAATTCAGATTCAAAACTATCTAACGGCCCAAGAAAACTTTTGTCATGTAAAAATAAAGAAAGAAAAAATAATGTCTATTACACACTTGTCCACGCTCATCCAAACCGGCCTCAAAAAGCGATCGGAAAGTGAAGTTTCTATTATTAGTAAATGTTAACACAATCTATCCAGTTAGTGCATTCTAAATAATGTATAATATCCATATTTGTACTATTAATGAATGTCAACGCAACGCAGTTGGCGCTTAAATTAAACAAAGAAAAAATAATGTCTATTACACACTTGTCCATGCTCATCCAAACCAGCCTCAAAAAGTGATTGGGAAGTGAAGCTTGTATTATTAGTAAATGTCAACACAATCTAGCCAGTTAGCGCATACTAAATAATGTAAAATATCAATATTTGTACTATTAATGACTTTCCAATCAGCTAGCTAGCGCCTTCTAAAGAATGACTCGGTTGGCGCTTTATTATTAGTAGATGTCAATACAATCCAACCACCTAGCTTGCACCTTCTAAATAATGTAATACCGATAGTTGTGTGATTAGTGAATGTCAACAAAATCTAGTTATCGGTGGTTTTTTTTTTTTTTTTTTTTTATTTTGCCTGTATTGACTGTTTCTTTTTATACAGATTTAATAAATGAATTCACATGCACACAAATACGGCTTCTAATTACAAAATTTAGAGATAATACATGTGTGGGTCGTGTTTGTCAACTTTCTTTATTTATACTATAAGAAAGTAGCTAGCACAAAATGCGTCTAAGTTCAGTGAACCTAGAAGACGTTGAATTTCTACATGATGCAAGTATTATTTTTTTTTAAAAAAAAATGTCTGGTGAATGGCAAGGAGAGCAAACGTTTATCAAGTTGGCAGGATCTCTTTCTGAAGTCCAAGGATTTGCAGATAAGAAACGCTATTGAAGTTCTATTATATGTTGTAAGATATTAACAGAAGTTCAATATCTTTCCTTTCAATACAAGGTTGGTCTTGTGGTATGCTAATTAGGGCTTCATTAATGTGGAGGTCAATTTCCAACAGCAAAATTTGTATGAGGGGTTAATGACCAATTCGCGGAGGGGTAGATATTTGATCTGTTTACCTAACATGATCTAGTGTATGAGCGATAAAGTAAGGTGCGGAAAATAAAGAGAAAGCACCAAAATTTATAGTGGTTCTCCATCCATTGTAGTATTTGCTGTTTGCTCTATGTATGTAGATAATAATAAAAAAAAAAAAAAAAAAAAACTTGAGAGAGACAATAATAGAGAAAAGAGGTAGAAAAAGAGAGAGAGCGGCTCTAGAGCGAATTGCAGAGATAGTGCACGAGATATATAGCTATATACACAATGCTTTTATATGTTACGAAATAAAATTACTAGCTTGTATTTTCTTTTTCCAATTTTTAGCTAGGTTGTATATCAAACCATTCAATTAATCGAACCAAACCGAACCAAACTAAACAATAATTAATTTTGTTTGGTTTAAATTTAAAAAAAAAACTAATTAAATTGGTTTCCTTTGTGGTTTTACTCTTAGAAAAGCTAAACTAAACCAAATTTTATCTGTATATGTTTTAAGAAATTGTATGTATTATTTACGGTTGTCAAAATATAATTAGCTATGTTATTTTATGTTATTGTGTTTCAATATTTTATGATAGATGATTTATAGGTATTTTTTATCTGACAAATTTGAATATTTTATTTTTGCTTTTTGATGATTAATTTGTGACATTAGATGTTTCATTTCTATGATGGATTGAATATTTATTTTTTGAGTCATGTATATTTATGATTGAGTAAAATGAATGTTCATTATAGTAAAGTTTTGGTTCTAATAATGGTTGGAGAACAAAATTTTTAATATTAATTCAAATCAATAAAAAACCAAATTAACATTAATTGGTTTGGATTTAATTATTTAAATGATTTGGTTGTGTTTGAAAATTTCAAAATCAATCAATAATTGGTTTGGTTTGCAATTGAATTTAAATAAGATTTCGTTTGGTTTCACTTCCTATTTTTAACCTCAACAAAGAAAATAAAAACTCGCGGAATGATTAAAAGAAAAATTGTTTATCAAAAAGATTATCACAACTCGTCATTTCGGCATCTTAGTTTTGGATTCATTTGTTGGGTTTCCTGTTGTCTGCATCCCAATTGGTAAAAAGAAAAAAAGGAAATAAAAATATAAGCAAAGAAATAGAATATGTTTTGAAAACTAATAATAGATACGGAACTGACACAGATGGATACATTTGTGAGGAATCTTATGAACAAGAAAGAAGAAATAGTAATAATAAAAAACTATATAAATAAACAAGAAATTGTCATATTGATCCTGGACCTAGTATATATGTTTAATCTAAAGAAGCTCCCTGGTAAGACTGAAATAAAAAAAATTGCTGATAATTTTTTACTTTTTGAGCTGTTAAATTTTTATCAGAATCTATTTGTTTTATATATTTTTTTTTGTTAGCATTCAGAAATTGGCACTAGTAATGACCTAATGAAAAAGGGCCCTTGTATCTAATTATGGTAGCAGCAAAGAAACTATAACAGTGCCTTTATTCTACAAATTTATCTCAAAAGAAACTATAATAGGTCCCCTGTATCAGTGCACTAGTATTTTTGTTCCTCATCCTTATTCCATTTCTAATTCCTTATGTGAAAATCTTCAATTGCTTAAAAATATAATACACCGAATATTTCAATCACCATGCTAAGAGAAATGACAAAATAACGATACAGTCTGATCAGTACTCATTTTTTGAATACAAGCTTTAGGTAGGAAATTTTGAACACATCAAAGTATTGTGAAAATGTCTTTTACAAGACATGCATACGTCACAAACACAATAATGGCTAACAACACATTTATATATTCTTGGAGCTATCGCAAAAACATATCTTCTATAAGCATAGCATTTGTCAATAAGATTATAAAAATCATTATCCGCCTTGCCTGCAAACCTATCACCAACTTAACAAGTTCATATTATTTGCTAATACTTATTCAGTTTATTGACATATCTCTCTCTCTCTCTCTCTCTCTCTCTCTCTCTCTCTCTCTCTCTCTCTCTCAACCACCTGAATACCTGATCATATATGTATATGGGTGATCTATTTCCATTTCAAAGAAACAAAAAGATTAAAAAAAAAAGAGAGATATTTTTCTACAAAAGTACCTTTAAATAATTTCCCCGGTTAATTGCAATTACAACAGAGTTTTCTGTATAATCCCATCCATCGAATGCGATTTAGAAAGGAAAAATCCAAATTGGAGCAAGGCATTATATTTTGAAGAAATTTCAGGATCATCCATGAGGCATAAAAAATGGTAAATACACAAATAATTTTACCCTAGCTAATAACTACACACACTACTGAAATCTATTTCTTTTGATTGAACTTATAATAATGAAATGTTTTTTTATTAGAATAATATTAACGAGTATTAATCATAACACTAATAATTACCATTTGCAGATTCACTGCGAGCTTCTGTTTTGAACCCGATAGCGTTGTTCGAGTACGTAAGTTCATCTCTTTGTTTACAGATTCTACAAAGAAAAGCCATAGATTAGAAGAATCTGAAGAGTATTTATAGGGAACCACACTTAGGTTTGTGGTATTAATAGATAAATGAAGCACATAACAGCGGCAAAATTAGAAGGGTATAATCACTGCATTGTTTTGACGATGAAGTCGACGAAAGAGCATGGCAGACTGTTATAACAAGTTAAACACATCCTACAACAAAGGATGCTGAAAGAAAGACCATTCTCAAACTTGAAGAGAAGTAGTCTAGTAATGAAGATAAACTCGCCAACAGCAATTCCAAAGCTTTGAACACCATCTTCAATGCTGTGGACATCAATCAGTTCAACAAATTGGAGTGGTTTTTATGACCTTGGACTAGAATATTGAGATTAACAAATTTTTTAGACATGGGTATTGAGTATTGACACGCCAATCAAAACTAATCGTGCTATGCTAGAGCATAAGGTTAGTCATTTTGCTCATGTTTTGGTTGTTGGATAACCCGTATTAGAAAATTGTTTTACGAGTTGAATGGGTTTTTAAATTTTTTAAAACGTCCATCACTTGATGTTGTTTGATAAAATAATCAATCTGTATATTTAATTTTTTAATAGCTATCGTTTACAGCTTCTCGTCCTTTCGATCTTTTTTTGCTATGACGTATCTCAGAAATAACTATTATATGGATACCAGTTCAATTTCTGACTTATTTTTCCCTAAAGGTGAGTGAAGATGAAACCTAAGAATGATAGTAAAAAAAAGATCAAGCTCAGAAGAGTACCATGGAGACATATTTAACTACTAGTATTGGGTATCTAATTAAGCTGTTCGAACCTTATTGCTAGAAGGAGTGGCACGTGTCAGCCTTTTACAACTCAATCTAATTTCTCTAATAACAGTCCAATATTTGAAAAACAAAGATATTAGTTTAGAATTAAAGTTGTTATTATCAAATCATATAAAATGATTTAGATTATTGACTGATATTCAATATTGAATATGTTCGAGTACTTTTCATTCAAGTTCCAAAATGAAATATCACTAATCTTCATAATGAGTGAAGCCTTGCTGTTTTAAAAACTCTTTTATATAGTTCATGATGATATTGATCTAGTGGATGAGGACTCTTCAAAGGAGTGAAGCCTTTAAACGGATAAAGTACCAAAATATGCCAAATCTTATTCTTTTTTTTTTAAAAAAAAAAAGAAAAAAGAAAAGGTCTATCCTACAAATTTAGACCATCCCCAATGTGAATGTTAATGCTAATTGTATATTTAGCATCGAAAATATTATAATGGTATATTTAACATGTGCTTCAATGCATAATACTATTTTAAACACTGACCTACATATTGTCATATCATTAAGCTTTGAAAGTTGTAAAAGTAAACTTTCAATTTTAAAATAATTTGAAAATGAAAATGTTAGAATGATTGAAAAGTAAACATATCAAACCAATAGCAATCAAATGTAATATTTGCTATACGATATGTTTGGTGACAAATTTGCCACAAAGTATAGTAGATAGTAAATTTAGAACAACAAATGGCACTATAATAGAGAGTACTTTTTACTCTCAAATGTCAACTTTAATATTGGCACAACGATTATAGTATTGTATAGGAAATGTTCTTAAAGCTCGTAGCATAAAGTGTTTTAAATTAAGAAAACTCTGTTAAGTTGCTCAACTTTTTTTGTTTGTTTGCTATTTGGTTTTTCTTTACTTTGCATAGCCGTTTTATGTTTTAGTTGGAGAGAATCCTTTTCCCTTCTTTTCAAGAAAATTTTTTAAAAAGATAGCGGATATATTACAAAGAGAAATTTTAGCATCACTCTTCTTGGCACTCTTTGCATTCCCTTTTAATACATGAACACCACTATCTCATTTTCTTTTTAAATAATAATATATGATGTTAGTAGAGATCACGTGTAAAATAGTGAATGCAGAGAGTGATAAAAAGCTGTGACAGAAGAGTGATGCAAGCATTTTTTATGTTACAAATTTTTCAAATAACCGACTCTTTGTATAGTTTGTACACCTTTTTCCTTCTATTATGTTTCCACTACAACAAATTTTACACTAGAAGACGCTATTTAACGATGTTTTAAGAAAAAACATCATCTAATGTGCTGATTAGAAACATGGAACGAGAATTTTCATGTTTTAAAAATTTGTACAGTACATTTAGTGACGATTAAGACGATTAAACTGTCGTCTAATATAAAAAAAAGAAGGAAAATGCAAGTACATTAGACGACGGTTTTTTTTTTAACTTCATTTAATGTATAATTTCTAGGAAAACATCGTAAATGTAATCACTTTTAAGAAAACAAAGAGACTTTTTCTCACTCATCATTTTATCTTTAAATTTCGAAACTTTCTCTTTCCCTTTATAATTTCTAGGACTCTCTTCCACTCTGAATTCACTCTCACTTCCAAACTCTAAATTTTTCTCTCAAATCCCCTTCTCTCTCCCTCACTCTTTCTCTTCCTCATTCTCTCTATAATTCCGTCTCTTCTCAAACCTTAGTATTATTCTTCAAAATCCCTCTCTCTTTGTCACTCATCTCTCAGTCTAAAAATCCTCGTTATTGTCGTCTTTGTGGCTAAATGACCATGCTCATTATTTACCGCCCCCATCACCCTCTCTCAATGTCTGTTGTCATCACCATATGACCACTGAAATCCAAGAACTTTAAGATTTTTAGAATTTGCTACATTTGTTATCTATTTTTGTATCTAAGTTTTTTGTTTGAATGCATATATATAATTTGGTTAGACGGGTTTTCAATGATTACATTTCCATAGGTGGTTACCACAAAATATAGAAATCTAATGACGTGATGTGATAAAAATCAAGTTCTATTAGTTGTTATAAATTTTTTATCAACTATATAATTTATTATAACTATCGGATTAATATGTTAGGGCTAAAATAATTATACCTATTGATGAGTAACTATTAGAGTAAATAGTAAAATTACACCCATAATTCGATTATATTTAAGTATTGTATGTAAGTTAGATTTTTGTTATTTGTATATTGGAGATGAAAATAAAATAATTTATAGTATTTTTTGTACATAGTTTTTTTATTCTTTGATAAAATATGTAATTAATATTTAATGATATTGTTGTTTAAGAAAGGAAATAAACTTTGTTTAAGTTTTTTAAAATTTTTTAAAAGACTTTTAATGATGATTTTTGTCGAAACAGTCGTTAAATATGTACATTTAATATTAGATTTTGCAAAAACCGTTGTTAAAATAAGCACATTTAATGACAATTTTCTTAAAAATCGTGTCTAAAGCGCTTTCATTGGATTTTTTTACTCATATTAGACGACGGTTTATAGTGCTTGACATCTAATGATTGTAAATAAAACGGTGGTTTTTTAATCATCAGGTAATATCTAGAAATTTCATTAACGTAAATTCGAGAGATTACACGACTTTTTATAATGAATTTTCCTGTTAAATTTTTGAACTACGTTAATACGCTTTGTATGATGGAAATTTAAAGAATCTATTTTGATTTCATGAAAGAATAGTTAATTGTAAATTTTGTTGTAAATAATTTCCGTGATTGTATGTGATGAAATTTCAAAATGAGACGATTCTCATAAAATTTCACAGATGAAGGAAAGAAATTGGTAATTATTTCTCAGATCGGTTAAATTGATCTAAGAAATTCGTGATCTATTTGTGAGGAAACAACAGCAACAAACAACTTTGTACTGCAACAAAGACAAAGACCGATAAATTTTCTATTGCAACAGTATTAGTAGCCACAGACCAAATCATGCCAACTGATGTCATTTAGTTAGAAAGAATAATATATACTGTCAGTATAAAAATATACTGAGATTAATGTGCCCAGTTGAATTTGTACTGACTTAATTTTATCACATCAATAAGTGTCATAAGAAAGGATTCCAATTCAATGGTAGAGATCTAATGAAAATTTAAATGAACGGTTATATCCAATTAAGGGTCCGTTTGGTTCATGGATTCAAATCATGTGATTTGAATTATTTTTGATTTATGTGTATTTTTTATGAGAGAAAATACTGTAGCGATCATGAATCATGATTCGAATTAGGGATTCGAATCTAAGAACCAAACGAACCCTAAATCTAACACTAGCCCACATACGGTAGAAAGTCATCTTCGTACACCTTACCAAATTCATGTAAAAAGGTATGATGTGGAATCTTTCTAAAACTAGAAAAAGGAAATGGAAAAACCTTGGGCCTGTTCACTTCGCTGATTCGAGTTTTTAATTCGAGTTCAGATTTGATTTTATGTGAGAGCTTTTTACTATAGCAAAAAAGTTAGATGTGATTATTTGTGAGAGCTTTTTACTGTAGCAAAACTCGAATTCTAAACTCGAATAAGCGAAATGAACGGGGTTAATAAGTTTTGGACAAAAGTAGGAATTACACATTGGGTAAAGGCAAAAAGTGTCATCATCACACATGGAAAAGTGTGACAAGTTCAAAAAAAGAATTTATTCTCTCTCTCCCTCCTTGGTCGGTTATTCTAAAAATATTTAAGATTTGTTCTTTTAAAGTTTAATTTGAGTATAATTTTTAAGTTAATTTTAAATTATAATTTGAGTTTGTGTTTAGTTGTATATATTTAAGTTATAGTTTGAGATAATAATCTTTTTGAGTTTGTGTTTGAGTAAGTCAAAACTTAAATTTATATTTAGATAGTATTTTAATAACAACTCAATACTGATAGAAAATTTATATAGGGTATATGGGTGAGATTTTATTCGTCTTTTCGTTGTCAACGCATAGAAAAAAAATCACTCAATCATAATTAAAACGAAAAAGTTATAGCATTTTTAAGAATAGAAAAAATACTGTTCATTAAGTTGAGTTCCAATTTCTGAACTCGAGTTGAAGGGAAAGCTTGAACTCGAGTTTCAATCCCAAACTCGAGTCCAAACTCGAGTTCAAACTTAAAAGAACATAAACTCGAATAAAATTATAACTCGAGTTGCTTTTTTTGAGTTTTTTTGAGTTGCCGAACAACCCCTTAGTCATCCAAGACTTGTCTATATATACGAGTTGGTAGAAATTAAAATTAGTCATTTCTTCTTTTCCAAAACCTTAGAAGCCATCTCCCTCTCTCACTCCTCTTTGGCCGCCCTTCTCTCTCCCTCTCGCACTAAATTTTTCCTCCAATCCAAGCTTAAGAAAACCCAAGACCATAGCATAGGATCTAGAAGATCAAGTTTAAAGATAGTTTAGGTAAGAAGTTGATGATTCTCTAGTGTGTTTCTTTTTAGATTTCTTATACTTTTAAATTAGAAGCTAAAGTTTGGGTTTTCTTCTCCTAGAGCTACAAGAGGAATGGTGATTTGGTTGAAAATAAGGCCGACATTTCAAGTAAAATGATCCACCTCTCTAGAAAGCTAGATCTAGGGTCTTATCGTAGGTTTTGTCTCTAAAAGTAGTGATTTTGTTCTTTCATCGAGAGATCTTACAAGGATCGAGCATGTGCTTGTTTGATAATGCATTTAAAAGTTTGAAACATGGAAGATTACAACTAGAAATGAGATCTTGTTGGCAGACTAGCAATAGTCTTACGAAAACCTAACTTTAAACTAGTTTGGCTTGAGATCTAAGATTTGGCATGAAAAATGGTTAATATGGCATAACAATATGGGCTTTCTATTCTACATATATGATTTATGGAGGCCTGAACATTTAGGTTGAAATTGAAAAACTTTGAAAACTAAGTCGTGTAAAAACAAGGGCTATACTTAAAACCCGCAAAACCCGAGGCCTCTTTTCCAAGAACACCCAGAATATATGGTTGTTTTTGGTGAACAGAATAAGGTTTTCTCGTTGAGACTCAGATACAGAATATTTGGTCACTCTGAAACACCCGGCTGAGCTGACCCGACCTCGAGCATGCCTCTTTTTCGCAGGTTTATGACCCTATAGGGGTGTGGCAGTTAATGGTTTTCCCACCGCGATTCTATCGATCGGCTCAACCAAAAGTCTTGAGATATTCATAGCACAATCCCAAAGAAAGGATGCATTAAAGGGTTAATTCAATGACTACATGTTAGCATGAGTACACGCACAACGAAGGTTGGGAGAGCAAGAACGAGAAGTCTGTACACTTCACAATCAAATTGCGCAACAAAACCCAACTCAACTTTTTTTTTCACTTTTCTTTCTCTTCTACCAAACACCATGAGAAAAAAACATTTTACTTCCTTCACCTAGGTATTTTACTTCTCTTTCCCTTATCTTTTCTATCCATCCTACCAAATAGCATAACTAAAGCCGTATGGAAATTCGAGCACTTAGCGCAACTTTTCCCTCACCTAGTGCCTATAGAGAAAGTAAAGAAAATGCTAAATAGGTTCCACTTGGAACTTAGGATTGTTAGAGTATGGTGACCCGAATTCAATTTGGCTTGGCCCGAAAAGTTTGCGGTGCGACATATGTGGTGCATCTTTAATTATGAGAAATTTTTGCGATCTTGTAATATTAGGGTTCTTTGTGGATGCTCCTATATATAGCCTCCTAGAACTCCCATTTTGTATTAGTCTTTCGACATAGTGAGTTTTTTCTTCTTCTGCCCGTGGTGTTTTTTTTTTCCATCTTGGGTTTTCCACGTTAAATCTTCGTGTTCTTGTTTGTCATTATTATTGTAACAAACTGATATCACAGCAATTAATCCAGGTTTGACTTTTTTTTCAGTTATGGCAACCATGAAATATGATATTTCATTATTGGATCGCTACACTAGCTTTTTACTATGGCAGGTCGAGATGTGGGCTGTACTTGCACAGATGGATTTGGATGATATGCACTGTTAGGGTTTGATAAGATGCCCTCAACTTCGACAGCAGATGAGAAACAACGTAAGAATCGAAAGGCCCTATCTCAAATTCATCTTCATCTGTCCGATCGAACACTTGAGAGGAATTCTAGTGGTGATGTGAGGGGTAGATCGAAATCTAATAATAGAGAGAGAACCCGCAGATACTGCAAGAAGAAGAGGCACATCAAATCTGAATGCTATAAGCTACAGAATAAGAATAAGAAAGCTGATGCTAATAAGAAAGGAAGACAATCGGAAAACTCTAGTGAAGTCGATGTTGTAGAAAATTACAGTGATGGAGAACTCTTAACCATTTTTTTATGGTGACTCCAAACCTTGCGAAGATTGGATTCTTGATTTTGGGTACAGGTTTCATTCGTGTCCCAATCATGATAGTTTTTCAACATATGAAACAGTGTCTAAAGGTGTTGTGCTAATGGGAAATAATGTCTCTTATAAGATAGCTGGAATTGGCATGGTCAGAATTAAAATATTTGATGGAGTTGTTAGGACGCTCGGTGATATGAGACATGTTCCAAATCTGAAGAGGAATCTTATCTTGTTAAGTACTCATGATTCAAAAAGGTACAAGTACACAGGTTAAGGTGGAGTTTTGAAGGTTAGCAAAGATGCTGCTTTTGTGATGCATAAAAGGTCTGCTAATTTATATGTCCTGCAGAGTTGTACAATTACACGTGATACAGCTGTCACTAGTCCTTCCATGTCAGATGGTGATGTTACTAGACTTTGGCATATGCGTTTGGGACATATAAGTGAGAACGATGTGGCTGAACTGAGCAGAAGAGGACTTCTTGATGGGCAAAGTATTAGTAAATTGAAGTTCTGTGAGCACAGTGTATTTGGGAAGCAGAAGAGGGTCAAATTCACAAGAGGCATCGACAACACAAAGGGAACACTTGGTTATATACATTCTGATCTTTGGCGACCATCTACGGTGCCTTCTAGGGGAGGTGCTAATTATATGCTATCTATAATGGATGATTTTTCCAAAACAGCTTGGGTGTTCTTCTTGAAGCAAACGTATGATGTGTTGCCTGATTTCAAGGAGCGGAAGACTATGATTGAGAAGCAAACACGGAAGCAGGTAAAATGTCTCTGACTTGATAATGGTCTGGAGTTTTGTTCTAATGAGTTTAATGATTTGTGTAAGTCAGAAGGAATTGTGAGGCGCTTAACAGTTCGTCATACTTCACTGTAGATTGGTGTAGCAGAACGAATGAATAGGGCTATAATGGAGAAGGTACATTGTATGCTCTCTAATGATGGGTTATCTAAGTCTCTTTGGGCCGAAGCTGCTTCCACTGCTTGTTTTCTTGTTAACCGCTCTCCTTCAACTACTATTGATAAAAAGACTACGCAATAGGTATGGTTTGGTACTCATGCTAGTTACTCTGATTTGAAGATCTTTGGAAGTCCTACCTATGCTCATGTTGATAATGTATCAAGTGTTTATTTCTGGGCTACAGGTATGGTGTTAAGGGATATAAGCTTTAGTGTCTAGAAAGCAGAAAAGTCATAATCAGTAGGGATGTTATTTTTTATGAAACTGTTATTCATCATGATTTACCTCTTAAAGATTCTTGTGAAACAAATCAGCAAAAGTCAGGCACGCAGGTGGAATTGAAGATTGGGTCAAAGTCTACATCAGAGACTTCATCTCAATTTAGCTCAGAGATGCAAAGTGGTACAACTTCTACACCAGCACTACCAACACATAGAGATATGGAGAGGCTGATTTCGTTATGTATGCTTTAAATGTGGCTGAAGATATTGATGCTAGTACAAAACCCTCTACTTACTCAGATGCAGTTAGTTGTGACGATTCCAGCAGATGGATGATTGCCATTTAGAAGGAGATGTAATCTCTTTATAAGAATGGCACATGGGACTTGGTGAGACTCCCTAAAGGTAAGAAAG
Organism: Morus alba; assembly: GCA_012066045.3. NCBI lineage: Eukaryota > Viridiplantae > Streptophyta > Magnoliopsida > Rosales > Moraceae > Morus > Morus alba. The sequence goes on along the minus strand of CP050225.2, from coordinate 13,590,954 downwards.
TTGTTTGTTGCAAATGGGTATTCAAACAGAAAGAAAGAGCACCAGGAGTTGATGAACCCAAGTATAAGGAAAGACTAGTTGCGAAAGGCTATAGTCAGGTTCTAGGAATAGACCTCATAGATGTGTTCACTCCAGTTGTAAAGCATAGTTAGATTCGAGCTTTACTTGGTATTGTGGCCATGCATGATCTTGAGCTTGAGCAGTTAGATGTGAAGACAACATTCTTACATGGAGAACTTAAGGATGACATCTACATGCAGTAGCCAGAAGTTTTTATAACCTCAGGAAAGGAGGACTATGTGTGTTTGTTGGGGAAGTCTCTTTATGGCCTAAAACAGTCTCCCATACAATGGTACAACAGGTTTGACTCCTTTATGACCACTCATGATTTTAAAAGAAGCAATTATGACAGTTGTGTTTATTTTAAAAAGATCTTTTAAAAGGAATCGTGATGGGTCATTTGTATATCTACTCCTATATGTTGATGATATCCTGAGAGCAGCCAAGGATAAGGGAGATATAAGAAAGATCAAAGCCCAGCTTAGTAAGGAGTTTGAGATGAATGATTTGGGAGCGGCAAAGAAAATGCTTCGTATGGAGATTTTGAGAGATAGAAAAGCACGTAAATTGTGCCTACGTCAGCAAAGGTATATTGAGAAGATTCTCTGTAGGTTCAACATGCAGAATGTGAAGCCTGTTAGTACTCCAATAGTAGCTCATTTCAGACTTTCATCCACTTTATCTCCACAATCATATGATAAGATTTATTATATGTCACAAGTTCCATATTCTAGTGCAATGGGATTCCTCATGTATGCTATGGTTTGTTCACGTCCGGATTTGTCTTATGCAGTCAGTGCAGTTCGTAGATACATGGCAAATCCTAGTAAGGAACATTGGAAAACAGTTCAAAGGATTTTTCAGATACTTGCGTGGGACTACAAGTGTTTGTTTGCAATTTGGGAGAACCAAAGATGGACTCGCAGGGTATGTTGATTCTAATTTTGCTGGAGACCATGATAAAAGAATATCACTTACAGGGTACGTTTTCACCATTGGTGGTTGTTCGATCAGCTGGAAAGCTACCTTGCAGACGACAGTTGCATTCTCTACTACTGAGGCTGAGTACATGGCTATTACTGAAGCATGTAAGGAGGCTATTTAGTTGAAGGGATTATTTAGTGCACTCAATGAAGACTTGCAAATTACGACAGTCTTGTGTGATAGTCAGAGTGCTATTTTTCTTACAAAAGATCAGATGTTTCATGAGAGAAGAAAACACATTAATGTGCAGTATCATTTTGTGCGTGATATTATTGCTCGTGGCGATATTGTTGTGAGCAAAGTTAGTACTCATGACAATCCTGCTAATATGATGACTAAGTCACTCCCTGTAGCCAAGTTTGAGCACTGCTAAAACTTAATTGGTGTTAGTTTCTACATTTTGCCCTTAGGAGCTCTTGTGGAAGAGGTGGAGAATTTCTTTTTTTGGAATTTTTGTCAAGGTAGAGATCGTTAGAGTATGGTGACCCGAATTCAATTTGGCCTGGCCTGGAAAGTTCATGATGTGAAATATGTGGTGTAACTTTAATTATGGGAAATTTTAGGGATATGTGGTGCCCGCATTATGGAACTTTATTATTTCTTATTTTCACGCACATATATATATCCTGTAATATTAGGGTTCTTTGTGGATGCTCCTTTATATAGCCTCCTAGAACTCCTATTTTGTATCAGTTTTTTGACATAGTGAATTTTTTCTTTCTCTACCCATGGTTTTTCCCCATCTTGGGGTTTTTCATGTTAAATCTGTGTGTTCTCATTTTTCGTTTTTGTTGCCTATTTTTGTTATTATCGTAACAAACGATATTGGATACTTATAAGCACCCGCCGACGACCATGCTTGAATGTGCTTAAATTGCATTACATGCTGAACATCGACTGGGCAAAGCAATGGGAGAACCCCCATATGCTTCAATTGGAAATGAACCTTAACTGTGGCTCATCAAGACCTTTTTTTTTCCTTCCTATGCGTTAGGATTTGTTTCTCAAATTCTGTTTTGATACTGATCGCTTTATGATTGGTATGATGTTGACAATAGATTGGCGACTGGTTGGTTTATTTTGGAAAGTTTCTGCAGATATGAAAACTGAATATAGTTTCTGGTGTTGAAAGTCAACTATTGATCCAAAGATGGTAAATTGATAATTGATGATTTGATTGATATTAGAATGAGTTTCCGTAGCCGGATGATCTTTCTTTGTCTCCTAGGAATGTGTCTAAATTCATATATCAATTTCGGATATATTGATCCAGATTCGTATATAACCTTTTGATTAGTTTTTTTGGATTGTGAGATAGGTGTGTACACTTGTATTCAGGGGGATGTTTTGAACGTTTTTCAGGAGAAAAATTTAGTTGGAGGGATTCTAATATTAAAAAGTCGAGGGAATCTTACTGTTCAAGTCTATTGGAAAATTACAAGTTCATAGGCATCTTTTTAGGGAGGGAGTCTTAGGTAGATTAAGTCCAATTGAATTGTAAAAGAATTCTTAGTGGATATTTCATCATCTAGGCGCAGCCCCACGGAGTAGGTTGTGACCGAACCATGATACTAGTTCTCTTGTGTTCTTTCATTTTACATCTCTACATTTTTTATATTGTCTTATGAAGTATTAAAAGACTCAAATTAGTACCTACATTTGGTATCAGAGTGGGTCACTGACGTGTATTTCGGTGAGGTCTTGGTGTACTAGTTGATTTTGCAGGAATGGATGTCATGAGAGAAGGAGCATATGTGAACAAACTATCATTTCTGGAAGGTGTAAATTACCCTATTGGAAAGCTCGCATGAAAGCTTTCATTAAAGCTATCGATTAGAAGGCATGGTGGTTTGTCTTAATCGGCTGGACTTATCCAGTAACTAAAGATGATGAAGGAAATACCGTTCCTAAGCTAGAACAAGCTTGCAAATAATAATTCAAAAGCATTGAACGCCATTTTCAGTGTTGTGGATGTTAATAAATTCAAATTGATTTCCACATGTGAGTCCGCAAAAGAAGTATGGGATATTCTTCAAACCGGAAAGCTCGCATGAAAGCTTTCATTAAAGCTGTCGATGAGAAGGCATGGTGGTCTGTCTTAATTGGCTGGACTCATCCAGCAACTGATGATGATGAAGTAAATACCGTTCCTAAGCCAGAAGAGAAATGGTTCAGTGATGAGGACAAGCTTGCAAATAATAATTCAAAAGCATTGAATGCCATTTTCAGTGCTATGGATGTTAATCAATTCAAATTGATTTTCACATGTGAGTCCGCAAAAGAAGTATGGGATATTCTTCGAACCGCACATGAAGGTATGGATGCTATGAAGGCTTCAAAACTTCAAATCCTCACAACTCATTTTGAGCATTTACGTATGGAGGAAGATAAGTGTATTGCCGTTTTTAACTCAAAGCTTTGTGATATTGCTAACGAAGCCTTCACTCTCGGAGAAAAATACTCAGACGCGAAATTGGTGAAAAAGTCCTTAAGGTTACTTCCGCCACGTTTCACTTACAAGGTGACAGCCATCGAAGAAGCAAAAAACGTGGAGAAGATGAGACTTGATGAACTCATAGGTAATCTTGAGACCCTTCAAATGAACTTTAAGGATAAAAAGAAAAGTACAGGAATTACTCTTCAAGCTGATTATGAAGATATGTCCACCAAAGATAAGACCGACAAAGATGAAGACGTGAGTGAGTCTCTTACTTTACTCACCAACAACTTTAATAAAATGTTGAGAAAGATCAACAAGAAAGGGAGATTTAGAGAGAATTTAAAGAACATAAATTTTCAAAAGAAGAATTTTCACCCTCAGCGGTTTGAAGAGAAAAAGAGAAACAATGACATACAATGCCGAGAATGTGAAGGATTCAGACATGTTCAAGTAGAGTGTGCAAACACTCTCAATAAGAGAAACAAGGCTGCCACGGTGTCTACATGGAGTGATGACTCGGATGAAAGTTAAGAGGATGCAAATGATCACACCAGTAATTATGTGGCTTTTACTGTAAGTAGTGAATTCACAGATAAAAATTTGTTGAACTCTGATATTGTTATTGCAGAGTTTGTTACAATAGCGTCAGCAACAACCACTAGTGGAGTTGTTAATGATGTAGATTTTGAGGATGAAATTGAAGATGATAGTGACGATAATGACCTAAGTCTTGGGAAGATTCAGGGGGCTTATAAGAAGATGTACAACAAGTGGCTTGTTGTTTGCAAACGAAATAAATCGCTTGAAGATGAAGTTGTTGTCTTAACAAAGGAAAGAGATGAGTTGAAGAAGGCTGCAACAAAGCATCAGAGAAAGCTTTCTGAGACCAGACTCGAATTGGAGCAGACCCAGAGAATTTAAGAATGCTAAACTCGGGAACTGTAAAATTGGATCACCTATTTTCACAATAAAAAACTTGTAGTGATCATTCTGGCCTTGGCTACAAGGGTCAAGGAATTTTTGGAAAGACTGTCTTTGTAAAAGGAGCCACCTGTACAAGAATGCAGCCTTTTAAAAAATCTCAAGTAAGATTAGGTAAGAAGTTTGTTGCAAAGCCTGCTGTAACAAGACAAGCAACATACAGGTTTGTTCCTATCTGTCATTATTGTAATATGCCTGGACATATTCGACCATGGTGTTTTAAGTACATAAATGCTATTAATAAAGGTTTGAATATGGATTATGGAGAAGCAAAATGAACACCTAGAATTAAAATTGATTTATCTAATAAACAAACAAGAAAAATATAGGTTAGAAAAATCTGATTTAAGGTGTTTTGTCACTTATACTTCATAAAAGCATGTACTATTGATGCCTTGCATTTTGACAGTGGTTTTTCCAGGCACATGACAGGGACTCGGGAAAATTTGTCGAATGTTTGAGAAGGTGACGAAGGATATGTTACTTTTGGAGATGGTATGAAAGGTCGTATTCTTGGTAAGGGAAAAATGAATGTTAATGGGTTTCCTAAGCTCAAAAATGTGATGTTCATGGATGGGTTGAAAGCAAATTTAATAAGCATAAGTGAATTGTGTGATCAAAACATATTTGTGAAATTCACAAAAGTTTCATGTCAAGTTTTTGATGATAATGATTGTTGTGTCATGGCAGGAGCAGGATCATCGAATAATTGCTATTTACTTACACTTCCTCACAACACATTACACACTCACAAGTGTCATGATGCTTCAACTAATGATATTGATATTTGGCATCAAAAGATGGGTCATTTAAATTTCGAAACCTTGACAAAAATTGTGAATGCAGGAGCAGTGCGTGGAGTTCCAAACCTGAGTAAGAGAAAACTAGGTGTTTGTGGTCCTTGTCAACTTGGCAAACAAACAAGGACAACGCACAAGGCGTTGCAACATATTAGTACAACAAAGGTTATGGAATTGCTTCGTATTTATCTTATGGGACCTATGCACGTGGAAAGCATTGCAGGTAAGAGGTATATCTTTGTGTGTATGGATGATTTCTCTAGGTTTACTTGGGTGGATTTTATTATAGAGATATCAGATACATTCGGTGTTTTCAAATATTTGTGCAAAAAATTGATAAAAGAGAAAAGTTGCAATATAGGCAAAATAATCTGAATAAAAAGTGATCATGGTAAGGAATTCGAAAATACTATTTTTGCTGAATTTTGTGATGAACATGGTATTGCACACGAGTTTTTAGCACCTAAAACACCTTAACAAAATAGGGTAGTTGGAAGGAAAAACAGAACAATCCAGGAGATGGGTCGTGTCATGCTAAATTTAAAGAAAATCTTATTGCGATTGTGGCCAGAAGCAGTGAATACGGCATGCTATACAATAAACCATATTCATTTGAGAAAATGTACCTTAATGACACCCGACAAAATTTGGAAAGGTAAGAAACCAAATCTCAAATATTTCCATGTTTTTGGGTATGTGTGCTATATTTTAAATGATCGTGAAAATTTGGGAAAATTTGAGGCGAAGAGAGATGAAAGGGTGTTCCTAGGGTACTCCATGAATAGTCACGCTTATCATGTGTACAACATGAGAACTCAAACTATCATGGAATTGGCTAATATAGGCCTCATTCGTTTCGTCGATTCGAGTTTTGCTACAGTAAAAAGCTCTCATAAACAGTCACATCTAACTTTTTTGCTACAGTAAAAAGCTCTCATATAAAATCACATCTCAACTCGAATTCTAAACTCGAATCACTGAAACGAATGAGGCCATAGTTTTTGATGATTACAAAGATTTTTATGAGTTTTCCAGGGAGGAACAGATTACCAGCTTTGCTGATAAAAATGGGAATACAGAAGAAAAAATTAATACTCAACACTCTGTAGATAAATGTGTATGTTGCAACAGACTCTGTGACAAAAGAATTAGCAGAGAATGAACAGCATACAAAAAATACTGTTTATGCAGAATTTGATGTTGCCAATCTAGTAAGAAGAATGCCATCAACAAGGATTTAGAAAAATCACCCCTAGAGAAAATCATCGGAGAGCTAAATGAAGGAATTCGAACAAGACAGCAACCAAGAAAGAGGTATGACGAAATGGTCATGTATGTTTAGTTTATCCCTCAAATTAAGCCTAAATTTGTCATAGAGGCTTTGCAATATGATGAATGGATTAATGCAATGTAGGAATAATTGGAGCAATTTGTTAGAAATGATGTGTGAACTCTTGTGCCTAGACCCAACGATTCAAATGTCATTGGTACTAAATGGATTTTTAAAAATAAATCCGATGAATTTGGTACAATTGTTAGAAACAAAGCAAGGTTAGTTGCACAAGACTACACACATGTTGAAGGCATAGACTTTGATGAAACATTTGCACCAGTTGCTAGGCTTGAATCTATTAGATTACTCTTGTCTATTGCTTGTCTTATGGATTTCAAAATCTATCAAATGGATGTAAATAGTGCCTTCTTGAATGGATTTTTAAATGAGGAAGTCTATGTTGAGGAGCCAAAAGGTTTTGAAGACCCACACCATCCTAATCATATGATTCATTTAAAAAAAGCTCTCTATGGTTTAAAACAGGCTCCTCGGGTATGGTATGAAAGACTGACCAAAATTTTAATTGAAAATGGATACAAGAGAGGGGGAATTGATAAAACTTTGTTCATTAAACAATTTAAAACTGGCATGATCATTGCACAAATTTATATTGACGACATAATTTTTGGATCTACTTTACAGGTCAAGATTGATGAGTTTGTTAATCAAATGAAGAAAGAATTTTAGATGAGTATGGTTGGGGAACTAACTTATTTTCAAGGACTGCAGGTGAAATAAGAGCATGATGGAATTTTATCTCACAATCAAAATATTCAAACAATCTAGTAAAGAGATTCGGTCTTGACGGAACCAAAGATATGAGAACTCCAATGGGTTTCACTGTTAAATTGATCAAGGATGAAGGAGGAGTTTCAATTGATCCAAGTCTATATGGGAGCATGATTGGTAGTCTACTTTATCTCACAACTAGTATACCTGATATTTATTTCAATGTTGGTATTTGTGCCAGGCACCAGGCAAATCCAAAGGAATCTCATTTGCTAGTAGTGAAAAGGATCATTCGATATGTGACCGAACCGCAATAGCAATTCTCTCGTGTTCTTTCATCATTTTACATCTCTTTATTTTTTATATTGTCTTATAAAATATAAAAAGACTCAAACCGGTACCTACATTACGATTTAATTTTTAAATTGAAAAAAAATAAACAAAAAAACAAATTTACAGCCGTTCACAAAATAAATTTATAGCATCTGCACACAATGCAAAAAAAAAAAAAAAAAAAAAAAAAAAAAAAAAAAAAAAAAAAAACTAAAATTAAAATATATTTAACTGAAACAAAATAAAAGGCTTAGTAGTAGTAGTTCTAATATAATTACAAAACAAAATAAAAAAGTCTAGGAACCAAAGCATGTAATTAAGTACTCATTTCATAAAAAGATTAACAAGTTCTCTGGTCCATCATGAAAAACGTCCATCTCTTGTATTGTAAATTCCTCTTTTCCATTGAACTGCAAGTTAAAAATACACACACACACACACACACACACACACACACACACACACACACACACACACACACACACACATATATATATATATATATATATATATATATATATATAACTTGTGTTGTAAATTCCTCTCTTCCATTGTTCTTCAAAAATTTTACGTCGTTGTTCAATTAAGTGCAATAAAAGCAAAGTGTCAGATTATTATCCACTTTGTGCGGTGCTAGCATATAATATAGGAAAATAGTAAAAAATAGGTCAATATGAAAAGTTTAAGAAAGTATGTAGGTCAATTTTTAGTTATAGAAATTAATAGGTCATAACTTGTCAAGTTATAGTTCATAATCAGATAAGTTATGGACAAACTTGTCAAGTTATGGTTTATAACCGGACAAGTTATGGACAATTATGAATAATAACTTGTCAAGTTATGGTTCATAACCAGACAAGTTATGGACAAAAATAATAATTTAGCCTATTTATTAACTTATGTAAACTATTGGCCTATTAATTTTAATTCATCTCAAATTTTAGCATATTTTCCTCTCTCACCTTATAATATATGTGACAATCTGTACTTACAAAAATTTTTGAATTAATCTCTTCAGGTGCTCACTCAATTTTAAGGTCATTCTCAATTTTTTTTTTTTTTTGAATTTTAAACACTTGTACTTTGTTTTCCAAACTTTGAATTAGCTTACTTAACCCCCTTTGTTAAGATTTTCATTGCAAACGGATAGATAATAATAGATATAATAATAATTACAAAATTTATAATAAGCACTTAAGTAAAAGTTCGGTGATTAATTAACCAATAAAAAATATAAGTATTGTATTATTAACTCCTAACAGATTATTAATTATTTGATGAAGATATACCATGGTCAATCTTGACTTGGTGAGAGTTCTCGAATAGAAGGACTGTTAGGTAATTTTACCAAACTTAGTGAACAATATAATAGGCCAGATAGTGAAATCTTTATACTAATATCAGTCAAGCTTATTGCAGCATTCCTCCTAAATAACAATTGGAAGAAGATAAATAAGCCGTCATCTATGTCACATAAGGCTAATTAGTTTATGTTATGTGTGAAAATATGCGCTGCCACGTCAGAGACGGACGACTCCTCCAAGGAGGAGAGACATCCGAATGGCCGACTCCTCCAAGGAGGAGAGGCTTCCAGACGACCGACTCCTCCAAAGAGGAGAGGCCTCCAGACGGACGACTCCTCCAAGGAGGAGAGACATCCGAACGGCCGATTCCTCCAAGGAGGAGAGACATCCGAACGGCCGACTCCTCCAAGGAGGAGAGGCCTCCAGACGGACGACTCCTCCAAGGAGGAGAGACATCCGAACGGCTCCTCCAAGGAGGAGAGGCTTCCAGACGGTCGACTCCTCCAAGGAGGAGAGACCTCCAGACGATCGACTCCTCCAAGGAGGAGAAGAAGCAGAGACATCCAAACGGCCGACACCTCCAAGGAGGAGAGGCCTCCAGACGGTCGACTCCTCCAAGGAGGAGAGACATCTGAACGGCCGACTCCTCCAAGGAGGAGAGGCTTCCAGATAGCCCTCCAAGGAGGAGAGGCCTCCAGACGGATGACTCCTCCAAGGAGGAGAGACATCCGAACGGTCGACTCCTCCAAGGAGGAGAGACATCCGAACGGCTGACTCCTCCAAGGAGGAGAGGCTTCCGAACGGTTGACTCCTCTAAGGAGGAGAGACCTCCAGACGGTCGACTCCTCCAAGGAGGAGAGGCCTCCGAACGGTCGACTCCTCCAACGAGGAAAGACCCCCAGACGGCCGATTCCTCCAAGGAGGAGAGGCTTCCAGACGGTCGACTCCTCCAAGGAGGAGAGACATCCGAACGGTCGACTCCTCCAAGGAAGAGAGAGATCCGAACGGCCGACTCCTCCAAGGAGGAGAGTTATCTAGACGGACGACTCCTCCAAGGAGGAGGGACATCCGAACGGTCGACTCCTCCAAGGAGGAGAGACCTCCAGACGGCCGACTCCTCCAAGGAGGAGAGGCCTCTAGACGGTCGACTCCTCCAAGGAGGGAGACATCCGAACGGCCAACTCCTCCAAGGAGGAGAGGCCTCTAGACGGTCGACTCTTCTAAGGAGGAGAGAGATCCGAACGGCCGACTCCTCCAAGGAGGAGAGGCATCCAGACGGACGACTCCTCCAAGGAGGAGGGACATCCGAACGGTCGACTCCTCCAAGGAGGAGAGACATTCGAACGACTAACTCCTCCAAGGAGGAGAGACCTCCAGACGGTCGACTCCTCCAAGGAGGAGAGACATCCGAACGGCCGTCTCCTCCAAGGAGGAGAGGCCTCCAGACGAACGACCGTACCAACATGGGTCCACCTCCCCAAAAAGGTCCCTTGGTGAATAAAAGGGTTACATCTGGCTTTGAAGAATGTCAGTAATGCAGGCATTAATTGCATGCCCATAAACCACCTTTTAATGGACGGTGGAGTGTTAAAGGGCGATATGCATAGCTGCAAAAGAGGACAGATTGGATGAGTGAACAGAGAGAAAGGTGGTGACAGGCTATGGGTCTCTGTTCATAGACTAGTAGGCCACTCAAGTGGGTGGGCCTACCAAGAAAAACCACCCATGAAGTAATCTCTGGCTATAAAAGGGGCAAGGCCCCGAATGAGGAAAAAGAGAGGATTTTGGCTATTTTTCATATGTAATCAGAGAATAGAGAGCTGATTCTATGTAATCCAAAAAGAGCCCATGGGAAATACAATACACAAGTGGATGTAGCTCTTCATTAACAGAGTGAACCACTATAAATTCTGTGTGTCCTCTCATTCAAGCATTATTCTCATGGTTCCAAAAATGTAATAAACACTTTATAGCATATTTTCAAATATACAGTTAACTTCTAGCCGGTTACCCAACGGAATACCAGAGGGTGATCCGGCGTATTTTTTTTGACGAAATTTGACCGTCAACAATTATCTATTTATTAATTTACATTTTTTAATTTCTGCAAACGCATCTTCCATTTGTTTAACACGTCATGGTGAATTGTATACGCTATCAATTATTGAACTAAAATGTTTCTCCTTTTTATTTTTATCATACTCACTAAGTCAGTTGCAATGAGCCCTTCGTATCGCATATTTACTGACATTCTTACCAATATTGACCGACATATGTAAGGGCCAGTTAGCATTATTGTGCTGTTAAATTTTTTTACTGTTATTGTGCTCTTAATAATAAGTTGTTGTGACTAGAAGTAAAATTTTTAAGTATTTGTTAAACTGTGTATAAATTTCTAGTGAAATGTATAATAACAAAAGTAGACACACTTTATGACACATATTTATAGTTAATTTTATTTCTATTTTAATCATCAATATTCACAATACAGAAAAAATATTTTAAATTTTATTAATATTTTTCTAATCTGCTATAACTAGTTTAAAAAGATAAAAACGGTCTCTAAAAAATAATATCAAACAGGCTCTAAATACTCATATATATATATATATATATGTATGAGTAAGAACATATATTCATAGTAAAAATAAAAAATCAATTATGCCCTGCCCTTTTGTATTAAAAGAAATAAAAAAGAAAAGAACAGAAAAGAAAAGAAAAGAAATAGCTCGCTGGGGGCCAATTCAGCATATTTTATAGAGGTGGACCCCACCTATTTCTCTAAGCCCTACATGTTTTGGTACGGATAATGTATTATATAACAGGAGAGGAGAGTAAGCTCATAATCCGTCCAGGTTCATTGAATCTTCTATATCATGTGAAACACAACTATTAATAGTTAAAATAATAGTGGAGGCGCTAATTATAGGAGCTCTAGTAGGGTGGGAATTGAGTTTGGGAGTACACATATTCAATCTTGTTTGTATTAAAGAAGAAAAAAATGTCCAAACAGTACTCTTAAATTGTATCAACACTTCTATACTCCTTTCTCCACTTATTAATTCAGATTCAAAACTACCTAACGACCCAAGAAAACTTTTGTCATGTAAAAATAAACAAAGAAAAGATAATGTCTATTACACACTTGTCCACGCTCATCCAAACCGGCCTCAAAAAGCGATCGGAAAGTGAAGTTTCTATTATTAGTAAATGTTAACATAATCTATCCAGTTAGCGCATTCTAAATAATGTATAATATCCATATTTGTACTATTAATGAATGTTAACGCAACGCAGTTGACGCTTAAATTAAACAAAGAAAAAATAATGTCTATTACACACTTGCCCACGCTCATCCAAACCGGCCTCAAAAGGTGATTGGGAAGTGAAGCTTGTATTATTAGTAAATGTCAACACAATCTAGCCAGTTAGCGCATACTAAATAATGTAAAATATCAATATTTGTACTATTAATGACTTTCCAATCAGCTAGCTAGCGCCTTCTAAAGAATGACTCAGTTGGCGCTTTATTATTAGTAGATGTCAATACAATCCAACCACCTAGCTTGCACCTTCTAAATAATGTAATACCGATAGTTGTGTGATTAGTGAATCTCAACAAAATCTAGTTATCGGTTTTTTTTTTTTGCCTGTATTGACTGTTTCTTTTATACAGACGCAATACATGAATTCACATGCACACAAATACGGCTTCTAATTACAAAATTTAGAGATAATACATGTGTGGGTCGTGTTTGTCAACTTTCTTTATTTATAGTATAAGAAAGTAGCTAGCACAAAATGCGTCTAAGTTCACTGAACCTAGAAGACGTTGAATTTCTACATGATGCAAGTATTATTTTTTTAAAACAAAAATGTCTGGTGAATGGCAAGGAGAGCAAACGTTTATCAAGTTGGCAGGATCTCTTTCTGAAGTCCAAGGATTTGCAGATAAGAAACGCTATTGAAGTTCTATTATATATTGTAAGATATTAACAGAAGTTCAATATCTTTCCTTTCAATACAAGGTTGGTCTTGTGGTATGCTAATTAGGGCTTCATTAATGTGGAGGTCAATTTCCAACAGCAAAATTTGTATGAGGGGTTAATGACCAATTCGCAGAGGGGTAGATATTTGATCTGTTTACCTAACATGATCTAGTGTATGAGCGATAAAGTAAGGTGCGGAAAATAAAGAGAAAGCACCAAAATTTATAGTGGTTCTCCGTCCATATTAGTATTTGCTGTTTGCTCTATGTATGTAGATAATAATACAAAAAAAAAAAAAAAAAAAAAACTTGAGAGAGACAATAATAGAGAAAAGAGGTAGAAAAAGAGAGCGAGCAGCTCTAGGGCGAATTGCAGAGATAGTGCACGAGATATATAGCTATATACACAATCCTTTTATATGTTACGAAATAAAATTACTAGCTTGTATTTTCTTTTTCCAATTTTTAGCTAGGTTGTATATCAAACCATTCAATTAATCGAACCAAACCGAACCAAACTAAACAATAATTAATTTTGTTTGGTTTAAATTTAAAAAAAAAACTAATTAAATTGGTTTCGTTTGTGGTTTTACTCTTAGAAAAGCTAAACTAAACCAAATTTTATCTTTGTGGTTTTACTCTTAGAAAAGCTAAACTAAACCAAATTTTATCTGTATATGTTTTAAGAAATTGTATGTATTATTTACAGTTGTCAAAATATAATTAGCTATGTTATTTTATGTTATTGTGTTTCAATATTTTATGATAGATGATATATAGGTATTTTTTATCTGACAAATTTGAATATTTTATTTTTGCTTTTTGATGATTAATTTGTGACATTAGATGTTTCATTTCTATGATGGATTGAATATTTATTTTTTGAGTCATGTATATTTATGATTGAGTAAAAATGAATGTTCATTATAGTAAAGTTTTGGTTCTAATAATGGTTGGAGAACACAATTTTTAATATTAATTCAAATCAATAAAAAAACCAAATTAACATTAATTGGTTTGGATTTAATTATTTAAATGATTTGGTTGTGTTTGAAAATTTCAAAATCAATCAATAATTGGTTTGGTTTGCAATTGAATTTAAATAAGATTTCGTTTGGTTTCACTTCCTATTTTTAACCTCAACAAAGAAAATAAAAACTCGCGGAATGATTAAAAAGAAAAATTGTTTATCAAAAAGATTATCACAACTCGTCATTTCGGCATCTTAGTTTTGGATTCATTTGTTGGGTTTCCTGTTGTCCGCATCCCAATTGGTAAAAAAAAAAAAAGGAAATAAAAATATAAGCAAAGAAATAGAATATGTTTTGAAAACTAATAATAGATACGGAACTGACACAGATGGATACATTTGTGAGGAATCTTATGAACAAGAAAGAAGAAATAGTAATAATAAAAAACTATATAAATAAACAAGAAATTGTCATAGTGATCCTGGACCTAGTATATATGTTTAATCTAAAGAAATTTCTCTCGAAAGACTGAAACAAAAAAATTACTGGTAATTTTTTACTTTTTGGGCCGTTAAATTTTTATCAGAATTTATTTGTTTTACATTTTTTTTTTTTTTTGGTCAGCATTCAGAAATTGGCACTAGTAATAAACTGACCTAATGAAAAAGGTCCCTTGTATCTAATTATGGTAGCAGCAAAGAAACTATAACAGTGTCTTTGTTCCTCAAATTTATCTCAAAAGAAACTATAATAGGTCCCCTGTATCTAATTACCGGTAATTCTTATTATTTTTGTTCCTCATCTTGGTCCATTTCTACTTATGTGAACATCTTCAATTGCTTAAAAATATAATACACCGAATATTCCGATCACCATGCTAAGAGAAATGACAAAATAACGATACAGTCTGATCAGTACTCATTTTTTTGAATACAAGCTGCTTTAGGTAGGAAATTTTGAACACATTAAAGTACTGTGAAAATGTCTTTTTACAAGACATGCATACGTCACAAACACAATAATGGCTAACAATACATTTATATATTCTTGGAGCTGTCGCAAAAGTATATCTTCTATAAGTATAGCATTTGTCAATAAGATTATAAAAATCATTATCCGCCTTGCCTGCAAACCTATCACCAACTTAACAAGTTCAAATTATTTGCTAATACTTATTCAGTTTATTGACATCTCTCTCTCTCTTTCTCTCTCTCTCTCTCTCTCTCTCTCTCTCTCTCTCTCTCTCTCTCTCTCTCTCTCTCTCTCTCTCTCTCTCTCTCTCTCTCTCTTAACCACCTGAATACCTGATCATTTATGTATATGGGTGATCTATTTCCATTTCAAAGAAACAAAAAGATTAAAAGAAAAGAGATATTTTTCTACAAAAGTACCTTTCAATAATTTCCCCGGTTAATTGCAATTACAATAGAGTTTTCCGTATAATCCCATCCATCGAATGCGATTTAGAAAGGAAAAATCCAAATTGGAGTAAGGCATTATATTTTGAAGAAATTTCAGGATCATCCATGAAGCATAAAAAATGATAAATACACACAAATAATTTTACCCTAGCTTTTAACTACACACACTACCGAAATCTATTTCTTTTCATTGAACTTATAATAATGAAATGTTTTTTTATTGGAAAAATATTAACGAGTATTAATCATAATACTAATTACCATCTGCAGATTCACTGCGAGCTTTTGTTTTGAACCCGACAGCGTTGATCGAGTACGTAAGTTTATCTCTTTGTTTACAGATTCTACAAAGAAAAGCCATAGATTAGAAGAATCTGAAGAGTATTTATAGAGAATCACACTTAGGTTTGTGGTATTTATAGAAGGGTGTAATCACCGCAGTGTTTTGACGATGAAGTCGACGTAGAAGTTTTGGTTGGCGGATACTACGGTGTTAGTTTCGTAGTGATTATAATAATTTAGGAAAAATTTCATTCACGCCTACTTGATTTTTACCCATACGTATAAGACCCAACTCTAAACCGTGATATTAAATCACAAATTTATTCGAAAAAAAAATATTACAAATAATGAACTTGAAGAAAATCTATCATAAGAAAACATTTTAAACCTATTGTATGGTATTCTTTTCACACACTACCAAATAATTCTTACCTTGTTTACTTTTGGGTTAATTCATGAATGGTCCTCAAGTTTACACTCAATTCTAATTTAGTCCCTGACTTTTCAAATGTCGCACAATGACTCCAAAATTTCATTTTGTTTCAGTTTCGACGTTTAGAAAGATTTAATGGGGAGGTATAAAAAGTACATAATTCTAAAAGGTTTAGATATTTTTTTTATTGTACTAACGCATAATTATATATATGCGGGAGATAATTTACGAGGCGCCTCGTCAAATCTAAACCACACCTGATTCTTCATGCTTCTCATCAAATCTTTCTTTTTTTTTTTTTTATTTTTAGCTTTTATTCCATTTACCTATTTATTTTAGAAAGCTTCTCATGAAATCTTGATAGTAAATTTTTCAAGCTTTTGAATTTTTGAATTTGTAGAAAGTATTTGCCAAATGTGTTTTTCCAAAAAGTAAATATTACTTGCTTATTTTTACCATATGGAAAAAAATAAACTTAATATCTAATTAAGCAAGGTTGTTAATCATAGTAATTTTGTATCCTAATTTGGCTCGCCCGAAATCTCTAATTATCAACGCTGTTACTCTTTGGATATCGAAGCGCATCCCACGATCCCATAATGGAAACAACACATCAATATCAGTATGGGAATTGATATTTTATTTTCAAGAACGGAAACCAATGGTATGGATCACATGGTATTGTTAGGGTCCATTTGGTTCATGGATTTAAATCATGTGATTTGAACCATTTTCGATTTACGTGTATTTTTGTAAGAGAAAATATCAGAACGAACCACCTAATCATGATTCGAATCGGGGAGTAAATCTAGGAACTATTATTTTTATCGAGAGGATTGATATATATATATATATATATATATTTATCATGTACTCTTAGTCTTTCTCCATTATTTGCATTTAGAAAAGAAATGGTTTTTAGATACTCATTTTTTTTTTTTTTGAAAAAGATTTTTATATTAGGAAATGGTATTATATGTGCCAATATTTAACTTTCTTCAAAGTAAACGAGTCTCATATGTATTTGCTAGGATCAGAATCATTTTGTAAAAATTGACAAGGTTTACCCCATATCAAAAATCCAAAAGTACCCTATTAAGTAATAGAGTTTTCACTGAATAAATATTAATATTTACCAACTAAGTAAATAAAAAAGAAAATATTTACTGAGTAGAGATATTTACTAAGTATGAAAATTGGTAAATAATGCACTTATTAAATACAAAAAATGATAGTAATCAATTTATTAAATTTATATTAGGTATATAATTTACTCACGTGATATAATTGTTAATTATCAAGCAGTATTAGTAAATTATAATATACCCATAATATTTAGTTAAATCCCAAAGTCTCAAAATTAGAGTCCCAAAAGCCCCAAATTAGCATTATAATTGGAAGCCCTAACATAAAAGCCCCAAATTATTGCCCTCTAATGACTAATCAAGGAATGCCATTAAAATCACCATCAATGAACAAATCTGTCGAAACGGCTTCAAGCTAACATATAAGGCTTCAATTATTGGATGACTCATTAATTATGGCTAGTGGGTGTTATGTTTTGAGAGAAAATTGAGAAACTAAAGAAATGTTTATGAAAAGTAAATCTCTCACTAATTGATGAAATGCTCCGTACAATAGTATTTAAATACAAAGCTTTACAGGCTACTAACTCTAACAAACTTTTAACTACACAGTAACTATTAGTTAAGCTAACCATAGTTAGTTCTAACAAACCTAACTAACTATTTGCAAGTTGCCCATTACTCATTTTCCCTAATAATGGGAAACCTCTGAGTTAAAATCTTGAACAATTTTTTGAAAACGTGGGTGGTAAAACTTGATGTTTTACAACTACAGCTATGCTCAAGCTGATGTTGTTTGATAAAATAATCAATCCATATATTTGACCATGTTGGGATTTTCAAATTTGGTGTTGATATTTAGATATTGACATTATTTTGGATTTTGACTTGTAGGATTGGTTTCATTGAGGATGATTGGAGATTGATTTGTTGCAATCCTTTTTGGAAAGATTCGGATTTGTTCTTATATGGTTCCCTATTTTTATGAGTCTAATTGTGCTTGTTTTGGAAACTTTGATTTGATGAATGATTTGATTGAAGACTGATTGGCAGCAGAGAACTTACTTTGGGAAGCTTCTATTTATTTTGAAACTGTTACACGACAATCAATTTCGATTGATTTGCTTAAAGTCAACATTTAGTTGTTTCGGTAAGTTGACAACAGATGGGACGTATGATTTGGAAAAAGCGATTTTAGTCTGCAGAACAAAACGTCTAAGTTTATGGAGTATCTGACCAAAATCATGCTGCAATGAAGTGAAGATATCAAGAATCAGTCAAAGTTGCCTTTGTACAAGATTTTATAACTATGTTGTCGTATTTGTTGTAATAGAATCTACAACAGACTATATGCAGTGAATTGTAGTTAAGAATTTAATAGCTGTTTTGCTTTGGCTATTTAAATAAAGTCTCATAATAGTTTTACCACGTCTTTTGAGCCTCAGAATTTCAAAGTAAGATCATTTGTGAGCATTTTTGCTTTCATATTTCTTTTGAAGAAGGAATTCAGGGTTTCAGGAGAAAATTAAGTGTTGAAAGGATTTTAATTTTATAAGTCAAGAGAATCTCACTGACCAAGTCTATTGGATAGTTATAAAGTCATAGAAGTCATACTTAGAGAGAGAGTCTCGAGTAGAATAAGTTCATTTAAGTTGTAACTTTGTTTACTTAGTAGATTGTTAAAACGTTTAGGCGTGTAACAAAATTAATAATTTAAGTTTAAGTATATGAAATAAACGGAACCTAAGTATTTGAGTTTTGAAGAACAAAAGTGTCCCGCAATAGGTTTATAGCAAGTAACAACTTGGGAAGTTGAGTTGGTATCTGAGCAAGATCTTGCCATTCTACCCCACACTGCTATGTACACGTCGCTTATGCACAAGTCCAAGTAAGTTAGTTTCATTTAATAAGTTAGAATTTCATTTTGAAAATTTGTTACGAAATATACGTATTCCATCATGGATTTATTGGCAAGTACTCCCGAACTAAGAGCTTCATCAGACATTTTAGCCGCACAAGGCGTGGTTTATCTCGAGCTAGCCGCCCATATAACTGTACCGGAGAGACACATGCAGGAAGAACACAAGACTCGTTATTTTGCCTCAAGACACCTGCATCGCATGAAACTTCCTTACAAGCCCTCGATTGGCAGCTATGCAGAGGAGCGGACCTACATGTATGCGGTAGCACAATTCAGTAGGATCCAACCCAAATGACACTGGCATGATTCAAGAACACTATTAGACGCCAGTTCGCAGCTCAATAGCCTGTACCTGCTCTGACTTCCTCCATTCAACATCAAGAAGGCATTATATTGGAGTGAGCCTACGCATTTTTTGTACAGAATCTATATTGGCACGCGAATCCCGGTGAGACGATGAGAACCTACATCGACCGTTTTGTTAAAGAGTTTCTTTTCTTGTCACCATTCCCGGTACCTCCCCAGAGCTGCGAGTTTTGGTGAGTTATTTGAAGATAAGGATGATTAGGATCTGTGAGAGGACAAAGATAGAGTCATTGGTTTAGAGTAAGCGTACGGAGTCCTTTTAATTAGATAGTACCCTTAATGATAGTAGTCAGTATATTCTAAGTTATCTAAGGTTGGACAGTTCAAGAGTCGTATTAACTGTAAGGATTGTATTATAAGGATTCTAAGTTTACCTTGTGTATGCTGAGGGTAGCCAATGGAAAACCACAATGACTTTCTGAATCAATAATTATGATGTGTAATGTTATAGTATATCGAAATAAAGTCCTGATATATTCATAGCACAATCCCAAATAAAGGATGCATTAAAGGGTTAAGTCAATGACTGCATGTTGATACGAGTACATGCACAACGAGGGTTGGGAGAGCAAGAATGAGAAGTTTGTACACTTGACAATCAAATAGCTCAACAAAACCCAATCTTAGAAGAGAACACCCTTTTTCCAACCACACGAATAGCGTTAGTGATGCCAGAAATTCGCCCGACCATACGCCAAAAACGATCGTATAATTATGAACCACTCCAAATTAGGAGCCGCTTAAACTAAGGAACCCGATTAGACCATCATAAATAAAAGAATGGATAGCTTCTTTGCAGATGATACGAAGTTTTATGAGCCTCCTGGGCTACGAAAATGTGTTGTTTGCCTCATACGTGCTTAAGGAAGAGGTGGGGTATTGGTGGGAAAAAGCACAAATGAAAAGGTATGGACCATCGACGACATGGAACGACTTTGTCGACGAGTTCAATACTCAGTTCTACAGCCGCTTAAGTTTGGTAGGGTAGAAAAGAGAGAGGAAAGAAAATAGAGGAAGAATATTGTAGAGGAGAATGGAATTTTAGGTTGTTTGTTAGAGAGGAAATGAGGAAGAAAGAAAAATGAAAATTCATGTGGCCCATTTAATTTTTAATCCTTCCAACTTGGGAAGAAAAGAGGAAGGAAAAAGTTTGACAAAAAATGAGATATAAAATAACAATTTTAATATTCACCATTTATCATATTTTTATTTGTATTGGTGTATCATTGTAAAATGTCTTAAAATTAACATATTTCTTTCACTTTTCTTTCTCTTCAACCAAATAACATGAGAGAAAAACATTTTACTTCCTTCACCTAGGTATTTTACTTCTCTTTCCTTTCTTTCTTTTATCCATCCTATGAAGCATAGCATAACTGAAACCGTATGAAAGTTCAAGCACTTAGCGTAGCTTTTCCCTCACCTAGTGCCTATAGAGAACGAGAAAGTAAAGAAAATGCTAAAGATGTTCCACTCGGAACTTAGGATTGTTAAAGTATGGTCACCCAAATTCAATTTGGCCTGGTCTGAAAAGCTTATGTGGTTGCACTTTAATTATGGAAATTTCTGGGGATCTTGTAGTATTATGATAAAGAAGATCTAGGGTTAATTCTATTGTTTTCGTTTCCTGCTTCATTCTATTTCATATAGTCGTGATACTCTTACTCTTGATGAGGTTTATGATGCTCTATTCTCTAAAGAGAAAATTAAGCAACTTGTGGTTGGATCTGAGGCTCAAGTAGGAGGCCTTGTTGTTCGAGGGCGAACAGAGCAGAGGAATTCTAGTGGTGATGTGAGGGGCATATCGAAATCCAGTAATGGAGAAAAACCCTGCAGATACTGCAAGAAGAAGGGGCACATCAAATCTGAATGCTATAAGCTACAGAATAAGAATAAGAAAGTTGCTGCTAATCAAAAAGGAAGACAACTGGGAAACTCTGGTGAAGCTAATGCTGTAGAAAATTACAGTGATGGAGAACTCTTAAGCCGATTGGATTCTTGATTCTGGGTGCACGTTTCATATGTGTCCCAATCGTGATAGTTTTTTAACATATGAAATAATGTCTAAAGGTGCTGTGCTGGTGGGAAATAATGTCTCTTGTAAGATAGCTGGAATTGGGACGGTTAAAATTAAGATGTTTGATGGAGTTGTCAGGACGCTCGTTGATGTGAGACATGTTCCAGATTTGAAGAGGAATCTTATCTCGTTAAGTACACTTGATTCAAAAGGGTACAAGTACACAGGTGAAGGTGGAGTTCTAAAGGTTAGCAAAGGTGCTCTTGTTGTGATGAAAGGGCATAAAAGGTCTGCAAATTTATATGTCCTGGAGGGTTGTACAGTTACAGGTGATGCAACTGTCACTGCTCTTTCCATGTCAGATGGTGATGTTACTAGACTTTGGCATATGCGTTTGGGGCATCTGAGTGAGAACGATATGGCTAAACTGAGCAGAAGAAGACTTCTTGATGGGTAGAGTATTAGTAAATTGAAGTTCTATGAGCACTGTGTTTTTGGGAAGTAGAAGAGAGTCAAATTCACAAGAAGCATCCACAACACAAAGGGAACACTTAATTATATACATTTTCATCTTTGGGGACAATCTACGGTGCCTTCTAGGGAAGGTGCCAATTACATCCTGTCTATAATTGATGATTTTTTCATAAAAGTTTGGTGTTCTTCCTGAAGCAAAAGAATGATGTGTTGCCTACTTTCAAGGAGTGGAAGACTATGATTGAGAAGCAACAAGGAAGCAAGTAAAACGTCTCCGAACTGATAATGGTCTGGAGTTTTATTCTAATGACTTTAATGATTTGTGCAAGTCAGAAGGAATTATGAGGCACTTAACAGTTCGTCGTACTTCACAGCAGAATGGTGTAGCGGAATGAATGAATAGGACTATAATGGAGAAGGTACGTTGTATGCTCTCCAATGCTGGTTTCTCTAAGTCTTTTTAGGCTGAAGTTGCTTCCACTACTTGTTTTCTTATTTACCGCTCTCCCAACTACTATTGACAAAAAGACTACGCAAGAGGTGTGGTCTGGTACTCCTGTTAGTTTCTCTGATTTGAAGAAATTTGGATGTCGTGCCTATGCTCATGTTGATAATGAAAATTTGGAACCTAGATCTATCTACATGTCTGGTGTTAAGGGATATAAGCTTTAGTGTCCAAAAAGCAGAAAAGTCATTATCAGTAGGGATGTTGTTTTTGATGAAAGTGCTATGCTTCATGATTTACCTCTTAATGATTCTTGTGAAACAAATCAACAAAAGTCAAGCATTGAAGATTGGGTCAGAATTTACATCAGAGTTTTTGTCTCGGTCTAGCTCAGAGATGTAAAGTGGTACTGCTTCTACACCAGCACTACCAACACAATATTCTTTTGCTAAAGACAAGCCCAGAAGAGGTATTAGACCTCCACAGAGATATGGAGAGGCTGATTTGGTTACGTATGCCTTAAATGTAGCTGAAGATATTGATGCTAGTACAAAACTCTCTACCTACTCAGACGCAGTTCGTTGTGATGATTCTGGCAGATGGATGATTGCCATGTAGAAGGAGATGTAATCTCTTCATAAGAATGGCACATGGGACTTGGTAAGATTCCCTAAAGGTAAGAAAGCTGTTCGTTGCAAATGGGTATTCAAACAGAAAGAAGGAACACTAGGAGTTGAAGAACGCGGGTATAAGGAAAGACTAGTTGCGAAAGGCTATATTCAGGTTCCAGGAATCGACTTCACATATGTATTCTCTCCAATTGTAAAGCATAGTTCGATTCAAGCTTTACTTGGTATTATGGCGATGCATGATCTTAAGCTTGGGCAGTTAGATGTGAAGAAAACATTCTTACATGGAGAACTTGAGGAGGACATCTACATGCAGTAGCCTGAAGGTTTTATAACCTCAAGAAAGGAGGACTATGTGTCTTTGTTGAAAAATTCTCTTTATAGTCTAAACAGTCTCCCATACAAGGGTACAAGAGGTTTGAATCCTTTATGAACACACATGATTTTAAAAGAAGTAATTATGATAGTTGTGTTCATTTTAAAGGGAATCATGATGGGTCATTTTTTATATCTACTCTTATATGTTGATGATATGCTAATAGAAGCCAAGGATAAGGGAGAGATAGGAAAGATCAAAGCCCATCTTAGTAAGGAGTTTGAGATGAAAGATTTGGGAGCGGCAAAGAAGATGCTTGGTATGGAGATTTTGAGAGATAGAAAAGCAAGTAAATTGTACCTAAGTCAGAAAGGGTATATTGAGAAGATTCTCTGTAGGCTCAACATGCAGAATGCAAAGCCTGTTAGTACTCCAAAAGCAGCTCATTTCAAACTTTCATCCCCTTTATCTCCACAATCAGATGATGAGATTGATTATATGTGATAATTTCCATATTCTAGTGCAGTGGGATCCCTCATGTACGCTATCGTTTGTTCGCGTCCAGATTTTTCTTATGCAGTCAGTGCAGTCAGTAGATACATGAAAATCCTGGTAAGGAACATTGGTAAGTAGTTTAGTGGATTTTCAGATACTTGCGTGACATTACCGATGTTTGTTTGCAATTTGGGAGAACAAAAGATGGGGTCATAGAGTATGTTGATTCTGATTTTGCTGGAGACCTTGATAAAAGAAGATCACTTACAGGGTACGTTTTCACCATTGGTGGTTGTGCGATCAGTTGGAAAGCTACCTTGCAGACTACAGTGGCATTGTCTACTACTGAGGTTGAGTACATGGCTATTACTAAAGCTTGTAAGGAAGCTATTTGGTTGAAGGGAATATATCGTGAACTCAATGAAGACTTGTAGATTACCACAGTCTTGTGTGATAGTCAGCGTGCTATTTTGCTTACAAAAGATCAGATGTTTCATGAGAGAACAAAGAACATTGATGTGCGGTATCATTTTGTGAGTGATATTATTGCTCGTTGCGATATTGTTGTGAGCAAAGCTAATACTCATGACAATCCTGTTGATATGATGACTAAGTCACTCCCTGTAGCCAAGTTTGATCACTGCTTAAACTTGGTTGGTGTTAGTTGTTGAGTTTTGCCCTTAGGGGCTCTTGTGGAAGAGGTGGAGAATTTCATTTTTTAGAATTTGCATCAAGGTGGAGATTATTAGAGTATGGTAACTCGAATTCAGTTTGGTCCGGCCCGAAAAGCTCGTGTTGTGACATATGCGGTGCAACTTTAATTATGGAAAATTTTGGGAATATGTGGTGCCAGTGGTATGAACCTTTATTATTTCTTATTTTCACACACACACATATATATATCCTGTAATATTAGGGTTCTTTGTAGATGCTCCAATATATAGCCTCTTAGAACTTCTATTTTGTATCAGTTTTTTGACATAGCGAATTTTTTCTTCCTCTGCCTGTGGTTCTTTTCCCATCTTGGGTTTTTCCACGTAACAAACGATGATGGATATTGACAAGCGCCCGCCGACGACCGTGGTTGAATGTGCTAAACGGCATTACATGCTGAGCACTGACTGGGTAAAGCAATGGGAGAAGCCCCCATATCCTTCAAGAGGAAATGGGCCTTAACTGAGACTCATCAAGACCTTTTTTTCCTTCCTACGATTTAATTTTGAGAAATAGTAAAAAATAGGTTAATATGAAAAGCTTAAGAAAGTATATAAGCTAATTTTTAGTTATAGAAATTAATAGGTCATAACTTGTCAAGTTATGGTTCATAACCAGATAAGTTATGGTTCATGACCAGACAAGTTATAGACAATTATAGATAATAACTTGTCAAGTTATAGTTCATAACCAGACAAGTTATGGACGAAAACAGTAATTTAACCTATTTATTAACTTATGTAAATATTGGCCTAATAAGTTTAATTCATCTCAAGTTTCGGTCTATTTTCCTCTTTCTCCCTTTAATTTTTACATTGCCAAAATAAATAAATAAATAAACTAAACAAAAACAAATTTACAGCCGTTCACAAAATAAATTTATAGCATCTGCACACAATGTATATATATATATATATATATATATATATATATATTTAACTGAAACAAAATAAAAGAGTTAGTAGTAATAGTTCTAATATAATTACAAAATAAAATAAAAAAGTCTAGGAACCAAAGCGTGTAATTAAGTACTCATTTCATAAAAAGATTAACAACTTCTCTGGTCCATTCATCATGAAAAACGTCCATCTCTTGTATTGTAAGTTCCTCTTTTCGATTGAACTACAAGAAAAAAAAAAAAAAAAAAAAAAAAAATTTACTAAATAATACATACATATATAAAACTTGTGTTGTAAATTCCTCTCTTCCATTTTTCTTCAAAAAATTTACGCCATTGTTCAATTAAGTGCAATAAAAGCAAAGTGTCGGATTATTATCCACTTTGTTGTACGCTACTAGCTAGCATAAAATATATGTGACAACCTGTACTTACAAATATTTTTGAATTAATCTCTCCAGGTGATCACTCAACTTTAACGTCATTCTCATTTTTTTTGAATTGGCTTATTTAAGCCCCTTTGTTAAGATTTTCATTGCAAACGGATAGATAATAATAGATATATTAATAATTAAAAATTTTATAATAAGCAATTAAGTAAAAGTTTGGTAATTAATTAACCAATCAAAAATATAAGCATTGTATTATTAAAAATTAATTAAACACACTCAAAATTATAAATTAGATATAATAATTATTTACTAATAGATTAATTAATTATTTGATGAAGACATACCATGGTCACTCTTGACTTGGTGAGAGTTCTCGAATAGAAGGAGTGTCAGGTAATTTTACCAAACTTAGTGAACAAAATAATACACCAGTTAGTCAAATCTTTATACTAATATCAGTCAAGCTTATTTCAGCATTGCTTCTAAATAACAATTGGAATAAGATAAATAAGCCGTCGTGTATGTCTCCTAAGGCTAATTAGTTTATCTGTTTATTTACTTTTTTCAATTTCTGCAAACGCATCTTCCATCTGTTTAACACGTCATGGTGAATTATATACGCTATCAATTATTGAACTAAAATGTTTCTCCTTTTCCTTTTTATCATACTCACAAACTAGACTTGTTCTTTTAGAGTAAAACTCATGAAAAGTTTAAACTCAAGCTACAACTTTATTCAAGTACATGCTCGTTTGTAAAATTTGAGTTTTAACTTGAGTTTTAACTTGAGTTTAGGGCTATCTGAGTTCAAGTTTCCTATTCAATTCAAGTTCTTAAACTCAAACTTAAGTTAATAAATAATATTTTTTTATTCTTAAGAACATCATAACTTTTTCGTTTTAATTTCGATTGAGATCTTTTTTTTTCTATGCGTTCACAAAAAAAAAATGAATAAAACCCCACCCATATACCCTATTGAAATTTTTCATCACCATTGAGTTTTTATTAAAATATTATTTAAATACAAATTCAAGTTTTAACCCACTCAAACACAAACTCAGTTAGATTCTCAATTCAAATCATAACTCAAATGTGCACATCTAAACAAAAACTCAAGTTACAACTTTAACTCTAATTATAACTCAAATTCAACTCAATCTACACTCAAGTCACCATAACTCAAAAATGTAACTGAACAAGCCAAGTCAATTGCAACGAGCCCTTTCGTTGTAGCGCATACTTGCTGGCATTCGTACCAATATTGACCTACGTGTTTAAGGGCCAGTTAGCATTACTGTGCTGTGAAATTTTTTTACTATTATTGTGCTGTTAATAATAAGTTGTTGTAACTAGAAGTAAAAATTTAACTGTTTGATAAACTGTGTATAAATTTCGATTGCAATGTATAATTACGAAAGTAGACACACTTTATCACCCATGTTTATAGTTAATTTTATTTCTATTTTATGATTAATATTCATAATATTGAAAAATTATTTTAAATTTTATTAATTAAAATAGTTCTTAAAATAAATTATTTTTAGTCAAAGAAGAAAAAATATTCATCTACTAATATTTATTATTTTTATTTTTAAATATTTCAATAATTATTAAAAATATTTGATTGAAATTTAGCATAGCATATTTATCAAATATTTTCAATTTTTAAACAATTATTTTAAAAATATATATTTTTTAATTTAGTATGAAAAGTTAAAATAAGTATATTGAGAATTAAGTTTTATTTTATTATTAAGGTTATCTTAATAAATTTAAATAATGACAGTAAAAATTATTTTGTAAAAACAACCCATGACATGCTTAGCAAATTCTGTTGTTTATCGACAATTTCTAAAAATTATTTTATAAAAATAAGATTTATTAAACACTCTAATCTACTATTACTACTTTAAAAAAGCAAAAAACAGTCTCTAAAAAATAATATCAAACATGCTCTAAATACTCATATATAGTATGTACGTGTTAATAGTAAAAATAAAAAATCGATTATGCCGTGCGCTTTTGTATTAAAAGAAATAAAAAGAAAAAAGAAAAGAAAAGAAAAAGCCCGCTGGGGCCAATTCAGCATAATTTATAGAGGTGGACCCCACCTATTTCTCTAAGCCCTACTTGTTTTAGTATGGATAATGTATTATATAACAGGAGAGGAGAAAGCTCATAATCCGTCCAGGTTCATTGAATCTTGTATATCATATGAAACACAACTATTAATAGTTAAAATAATAGTGGAGGCGCTAATTATAGGAGCTCTAGTAGGGTGGGACTTGAGTTTGGGAGTACACATATTCAATCCTGTTTGTATTAAAGAAGCAAAAAGATGTCCAAACAGTACTCTTAAATTCTATACTCCTTTCTCCACTGATTCATTTAGATTTAAAACTATCTGACGGAGAAAACTTTTGTCATGTAAAAATGCACAAAATTAAACAAAGAAAAAATAATGTCTATTACACACTTGTCTACGATCATCCAAACCGGCCTCAAAAAGTAACCGGAAAACAAAGCTTGTATTATTAATAAATGTCTACACAATATAGCTAGTTAGCGCATTCTAAACAATGTAAAATATCAATAATTGTACTATTAATAAATGTCAACGCAACTCAGTTAGCGCTTAAATTAAACAAAGAAAAAATAATATCTATTACACATTTGTCCACGCACATCGAAACCGGCCTCATAAAGCGATCGGGAAGCGAAGCATGTATTATTAGTAAATATCAACACAATCTAGTTAGTTAGCGCATTCTAAACAATGTAAAATATCGATATTTATACTATTAATGAATGTCAACGCAACTCAGTTGGCGCCTTATTATTAGTGGATGTTAACACAATCTAACCAATAAGTTAGCGCCTTCTAAATATTGTAATACTGATATTTGTGCGATTAGTGAATGTCAAGAATCTAGTTTTTTTTTTTTTTTTTTTTTTTTTTTTTTTGCCTGTATTGACCGTTTCTTTTATACTGATGCAATACATTTGTTCACATGTATACAAATACGGCTTCTAATTACAAATTTAGAGATAATACATCTATATGTGTGGGTCGTGTTTGTCAACTTTCTTTATTTATAGTATAAGAAAGTAGCTAGCACAAAAAGCGTCTAAGTTCAGTGAACCTAGAAGACGTTGAATTTCTACATGATGCACCTATTATTTAAAAAAAAAAAAAAAAAAAAAAAAAAAAAAAAAAAAAAAAGAACGACTGGTGAATGACAAGGAGAACAAACGTTTATCAAGCTGGGATGGTCTCGTTCCGAAGTCCAAGGATTTGCAGATAAGAAACGCGATTGAAGTTCTATTATATATTGTAAGGTATTAACAGAAATTGAATATCTTTCCCTTCAGTACAGGTTTGGTCTTGTGGTATGCTAATTAGGGCTTCATTAATGTGGAGATCAATTTCCAACAGTAAAATTAGTATTGAGGGGTTAATGACCAATTCGCGGAGTGGTAGATATTTAATCTGTTTACTGAAGATGATTTAGCGTATGAGCGATAAAGTTTGGAAAGATCCAAATGGGAATAAGGCATTATATTTTGAAGAAATTTCGTGATCATCTATGAAGCATAAAAAATGATAAATACGCACAAATAATTTTACCCTAGCTAATAACTACACACACTAATGAAATCTATTTCTTTTCATTGGACTTGTAATAATGAAATGTTTTTTTTATAAGAATAATATTAACGAAGTGTTTTGACGATGAAGTCGACGTAGAAAGTTTGGTTAGCGGTTACTACAGTGTTAATTTCATAGTGATTATAATAATTTAGGAAAAATTTCATTCACGCTTACTTGATTTTTACCATACGTATAAGACCCAACTCTAAACTGTGATATTAAATCAAAAATTTATTCGAATAGAAAAATATTACAAATAATGAACTTGAAGAAAATCTATCATAAGAAAACATTTTAAACCTATTGTATGGTATTCTTTTCACACACTACCAAAGAATTCTTACCTTGTTTATTTTTGGGTTAATTCCACAAATGGTCATTGAAATTTATACTCAATTTCACTTTAATTTTTGACTTTTTAAATATCGCACGATGATTCCTGAAATTTTATTTTGTTTTAGTTCCGACGTTTGGAAAGATTTAATAAGGAGTTATATTAAAAAAAAAAAAAAAACATAATTCTATGAAGATGAAAGGTTTAGATATTTTTTCTTGCACTAACGCATAATTATATATATGCGGGAGAGAATTTACGAGCCCTCGTCAAATCTAAACCACACCTGATTCTTCATGCTTCTCATCAAATATTTCTTTTTTTATTTTCTAGCTTTTATTCCATTCTTATTTATTTTAGAAAGCTTCTCATGAAATCTTGATAGTAAATTTTTCAAGCTTTTGAATTTTTGAATTTGTAGAAAGTATTTGCCAAATGTGTTTTTCAAAAAAGTAAATATTACTTGCTTATTTTTACCATATAGAAAAAAATAAACTTAATATCTAATTAAGCAAGGTTGTTAATCAAAGTAATTTTGTATCCTAATTTGGCTCGCCCGAAATCTCTAATTATCAACGCTCTTACTCTTTGGATATCGAAGCGCATCCCACGATCCCATAATGGAAACAGCACATCAATATCAGTATGGGAATTGATATTTTATTTTCAAGAACCGAAACCAATGGTATGGATCACATGGTATTGTTATTATTTTTATCGAGAGGATTGATATTGTTGTTATTTAGATATTGATATTACTTGTATATATTTGTCACATGGTATTGTTATGGTATGGATCACATGGTATTGTTAGTAAATAAGTATATATTTGTCCATGTTGGGATTTTCAGATTTGGTGTTGATATTTAGATATTGATATTATTTTGGATTTGTCTTGTAGGATTGGTTTGATTGACGACGATTTGAGATTGATTTGCTGCACGACTCCTTTTTGGAAAGATTCGGATTTGTTCTTATATGGTTCCCTATTTTTATGAGTCTAATTGTGCTTGTTTTGGAAACTTTGATTTGATGAATGATTTGATTGAAGAATGATTGGCAGCAGAGAACTTACTTTGGGAAGCTTCTATTTATTTGGAAACTGGTACACGACAATCAAAGTGGATTGATTTGGTTAAAGTGTTGTTTCGGTAAGTTGTAAATAGATGGGATGTTTCATTTGGAAAAAGAGATTTTAGTCTGTTGAACAAAACGTCTAGGTTCACGGATTATCCGATCAGAATCATGCTGCAATGAAGTGAAGATATCAAGAATCAGTTAAAGTTGCCTTTGTACTAAATTTTATAGCTATGTTGTCGTATTTGTTGCAATAGAATCTACAACAGACTAAATTTAGTGAATTGTATTTAAGAATTTAATAGTTGTTTTACTTTAGCTATTTAAATAAAGCCTTATAATATTCTTAGCATGCCTTTTGGGCATCAAAATTTCAAAATAAGATTATTTGTGAGCAATTTTGCTTTCATATTTCTTCTGAAGAAGGAATTCGGGGTTTTAGTAGAAAACTACGTGTTGAGGGGATTATAAATTTACAAGTCGAAAGAATCTCGTTAAGCAAGTCTATTGAATAGTTTTAAAATCATAGGAGTCATACTTAGAGAGGAAATCTCGAGTAGAATAAATCCATTTAAGTTGTAACTTTATTTACTTAGTAGATTGTTAAAACGTCTAGACATGTGACCCTATGGCAATACGTGATTACCGAAATGTGATATCACTTTCTTATATAAGAGTAACCCAGTACTAACATTTGGTATTATAGCAGGTCACTAACGTGATTTTGGTGAGATCTTGGGTGTATCAGTTATTTTGTAAGATGCCTATCATGAGAGCAGGAGGCTCGGTGAACAGACCACCATACCTAAAAGGAGTCAACTATCTATACTGGAAGGCTCACATGAACGCCTTCATTAAGGCTATCGACGAAAGAGCATGGCAGTCTGTTATAACAAGTTGGACACATCCTACAACAAAGGATGCTGAAAGAAAGACCATTCTCAAACTTAAAGAGAAGTGGTCTAGTGATGAAGATAAACTCACCAACAGCAATTCTAAAGCCTCGAACGCCTCCCTTCCCAGAAGGACTGTCTTTTATAACTCAATCTAATTTCTCTAATAACAGTCCAATATTTGAAAAAACTAAGATATTAGTTTAAAATTAGAGTTGTTATTATCAAATCATATAAAAGGTTTTAGATTATTGATTGATATTCAATATTTAATACGTTCGAGTACTTTTCATTCAAGATCCAAAATATATCACTAATCTTCGTAATGAGTGAAGCCTTGCTGTTTTGAGAACTCTTCTATATAGTTCATGATGATATTGATCTAGTGGATGAGGACTCTTCCAAGGAGTGAAGCCTTTTAACGGATAAAGTTCCAAAATATGACAACATATTTAATATTTGCTTTCCTACGAATTTAGACCATCTCTAATACGTAATACTATTTCAAACGCTGAACTACATATTGCAATAACATGAAACTTTGAAAGTTGTAATAGTAAACTTTCAACTTTAAAATAATTTGAAAATGATAATGTTGCAATGATTGAAAAAGTAAACATATCAAACCAATAGCAATCAAATGTAATATTTGTTTTCCGCTATATTTGGTGGCAAATTTACCACAAAGTATAGTATATAGTAAATTTAGAATAATAAATGACACTATAATAGAGATTACTCTTTACACTTAAATGCCAAATTTAATATTAGCATAACAATTATAGTCTTGCATTAGAGATGTTCTTAAAGCTTGTAGCATAAAGTGCTTTAAATTAAGAAAACTCTCTTTAAGTTGCTCAATTGTTTTTGTTTGTTTTCTATTTGGATTTTCTTTAACGCCTATTTAACGACGTTTTAAGAAAAAAATATCGTCTAATGTGCTGATTAGAAACAGAGAATGAGGATTTCCATGTTTCAAAAATCTGTACAGTACATTTAGTGATGATTTCGATGATTAAACTGTCGTTTAATGTACAAAAAAAAAAGAATAAAAAAAAAAAAGAAAAATGTAAGTACGTTAGACGATAGTTTTTTTTTTTTTTTAAAGCTTATTCTAATGTATAACATTTAACGATGATTTCTAGGAAAACATCGTAAATGTAATCACTTTTAGGAAAAAAAGGCAGACTTTTTCTCGCTCATTATTTTCTCTTTAAATTTTGAAACTTTCCCTTTCTCTTTATAATTTCTTACATTCTCTTCCACTTTGAACTCACTCTCACTTCCAAACTCTAAATTTTTTTTTTTTAAAAAGTTCCAAAATATGACAAATTATTCTTTTTTTTTTTTTTAAAAAAAAAAAGGTCTATCCTACTTAATTTAAACCATCTCCAATGTGAATGTTAATGCTAATTATATATTTGACACCAAAAAAATATTATAATAGTATATTTAATAATATTAAGCTTTGAAAGTTGTAATAACATAAATGGTATATTAAATAACGTTGAACTACATATTGTCATAACATTAAGCTTTGAAAGTTGTAATAGTAAACTTTCAATTTGAAAATAATTTAAAAATGAAAATGTTGCAACGATTGAAAAAGTAAACATATCAAACCAATAGCAATCAAATGTAATATTTGCTATACACTACATTTAGTGAAAAATTTGCCACAAAGTATAGTATATAGTAAATTTAGAACAATAAATGGCACTATAATAGTGAGTACTTTTTTCATTCAAATGTCAAATTTAATATTGGCATAACAATTATAGTATTGCATTAGAGATGCTATTAAAGTCGCTGCATAAAGTGTTTTAAATTAAGAAAACTCTCTTAAGTTGCTCAATTTTTGTTTGTTTGTTTGCTATTTGGTTTTTCTTTACTTTGCATAGCCTTTTTATGTTTTTGTTGGAGAGAATCCTTTTCTTTTCTTTTCAAGAAAATTTTCTAAAAAGATAGCGGATATGTTACAAAGAGAAATCTTAGCATCACTCTTCCTGTCACTATTTGCATTCACTTTTAATACATGAACACCACTATCTCATCTTCTTTTTAAATAATAATATATGATGTTAGTAGAGATCACGTGTCAAATAGTGAATGCAAAGAGTGACAAAAGGTGTGACAGAATGAGTGATGCTAACATTTCTCGTGTTACAAATTTTACAAATAACCGACTCTTTGTGTAGTTTGTACTCTTTTTTCCTTCTATTATGTTTCCACTACAACAAATTTTACACTAGAAGATGCCTATTTAATGACGTTTTAAGAAAAAAAAAAAAAAAAACATCGTCTAATATGCTGATTAGAAATAGGGAATGAGGATTTCCATGTGTTTGAAAATCTGTACAGTACATTTAGTGGCGATTTTAATGATTAAACTATCGTCTAATGCAGAAAAAAATAAAAAAAGAAAAATGCAAGTACATTAGACAAATGATAATTTCTAGGAAAACATTGTAAATGTAATCGCTTTTAAGAAAAAAAAAAAAAAAAAAAAAAAAAGTAGACTTTTTCTCACTCATCATTTTTTCTTTATATTTCAAAACTTTTTCTTCCCCTTTATAATTTCTAGTGCTCTCTTCCACTCTGAACCCACTCTCACTTCCAAACTCTTAACTTTTTCTCTCAAATTCCCTTCTCTCTTCCTCATTATCTCTCTAATTCCTTCTCTTCTCAAACCTTAGTATTTTTCTTCAAAATCCCTCTCTCTTTGTAACTCATCACTCAATCTAAAAATCCTCACCATTGTCATCTCTGTGGCTAGATGAGTGCTCATTATTTACCGCCACCATCACCCTCTCTCCATGTCCGTTGTCATCACCATATGACCACCAGAATCCAAGAACTTTAAGACTTTTAGAGTTCGCTACTTTTGTTATCTTCTTTTGTATCTAAATTTTTTATTTGAATGCATATATATAATTTGGTTGGAGAAGTTTTCAATGATTACATTTTTATGAGTGGTTACCACCAAATATAAAAATTTGATGATGTGACATGATAAAAATTCAGTTCTATTAATTGTCATAAATTTTTTATCAACTATATAATTTATTATAACAGTCGGCTAAAATAAATATACCTATTGGTGGGTAAAAATTAGAGTAAATATTAAAACCACACCCATAATTCTATTATATTTAAGTATTTTTTGTCAGTTAGATTTGTGTTATTTGTATATTGGAGATGAAAATAAAATAATTTGTAGTATTTTTTGTACATAGTATTTTTTATTCTTTGATAAAGTATGTAATTAATATTTAATGATATTGTTGTTTAAGAAAGGAAATAAACTTCGTTTAAGTTTTTTATTTTATTTTATAAAAGATTTTTAACGATGGTTTTTGTCAAAACAATCCTTAAATGTGTACATTTAATGTCCTTAAAAAAAAAAAAAAAAAAAAAAAAAAAAAAAAAAAAAAAAAGACCTTTGTTAAAATAAGCACATTTTATGGCAGTTTTCATAAAAACCGTCGTCTAAAGTGTTTTAACTGAATTTTTATGCGCATATTAGACGACATTTTATAGTGCTTAACATTTAATGATTATGGATAAGACGGTGGTTTTTCAATCATCAGGTAATGTGTAGAAATTTCATTAGCATAAATTCAAAAGATTAAACGAATTTCTATAATTAATTTTCCTGTTAAATTTTTGAGCTACATTAATACTCGTTATATGATGGAATATTAAAGAATCTATTTTGATTTCATGACTGAATTGTTAATTGTAAATTTTGTTGCAAATAATTTCCGTGATTGTATGTGATGAAATTTTCAGAATGAGATGATTCCGATAAAATTTCAAAGATGAAGGAAAGAAATTAGTAATTAGTTTTGAGATCAGTTAAATAGATCTAAGAAATTCGTGATCTATTTGCGAGGAAACAACATCAACAAACAACTTTATATTGTAACAAAAACTGATAAATTCAGTGTTGCAACAATATTTAGTAGCTACATACCGAATCATATCACCTCATGTCATTTAGTTAGTAGAAATAATAGATACCATAGTATAAAAATATACTGAGATTAATGTACTCAGTTAAATTTGTACTGAGATTAATGTACTCACTTATTTAATTTTATCATATCAATAAGTGTCATTAGAAATGATTCCAATCCAATGGTGCAAATCTAATGGAAATTCAAATGAGTAGCTAGGATTAAATCTGACACTGACTCATACATGATAGAAAGTCATCTCTCCTACACCTTGTCAAATCCATGTAAAAAGGTATGATGTGGAATCTTTCTAAAAATAGAAAAAGGAAATGGAAGAACCTTAGTTAATAAGCTTTGGACAAAAGTAGGAATTATACATTGGGTAAGGGCAAAATGTGTCATCATTACACATGGAAAAGTGTGACAAGTTAAAAATAAAATAAAAAATCATTCCCTCTCCCCTTTCCTTGATCGGTTATTATAGGAGTCCTCGGGCCAAATTTTTGTTTGCATTTTATAGTCTGTTTGGTTCATGGATTCAAATCATGTGATTAGAATAATTTTCGATTTACGTATATTTTTTGTGAGAGAAAATATTGTAGCGAATCAAGAACTATGATTCGAATTAGAGAACGAATCTAGGTACCAAACGGAAATTTAGTCATCCAGGACTTGTCTATATATATAAGAGTAGGTAGAAATTAAAATTAGTCATTTCTTCTTTTCCAAAACTATAGAAGCCATCTCCCTCTCTCAGTCCTCTTTAACCGCCCCTCTCTCTCCCTCTCGCACTAAATTTTTCCTCCAATCCAATCCAAGCTTAAGAAAATCCAAGCCCATAGTATAGGTTCTAGAAGATCAAGTTTAAGGGTCTGTTTGATACCTAGATTCGTTCTCTGATTCGAATTATAGTTCGTAGTTCGCTACAGTATTTTTTCTCACAAAAAATACACGTAAATAAAAAATAGTTCTAATCACATGATTTGAATCCATGAACCAAACAGATTCTAAAGATAGTTTAGGTAAGAAGTTGATGATTCTCTAGTGTGTTTCTTTTTAGATTTCTTATACTTTTAAATTACAAGCTAAAGTTTGGGTTTTCTTCTCCTAGAGCTACAAGAGGAATGGTGATTTGGTTGAAAATAAGGCCAACATTTCAAGTAAAAAGATCCACCTCTCTAGAAAGCTAGATCTAGGGTTTTATTGTAGGTTTTGTGTCTAAAAATTATGATTTTGTTCTTTCATGGAGAGATCTTACTACGGTCGAGTGTTTGCTTGTTTGATAATGCATTTAAAAGTTTGAAACATGGAAGAATACAACTAAAAATGAGATCTTGTTGGTAGACTAGCAATAGTCTTACGTAAATTCCTCTTTTCCATTGAACTACAAGCAAAAAAAAAAAAAAAAAAAAAAAAAAAGCCAAAAAAAAAAAAAAAAAAAAAACCTTAAATTACTAAATAACACACACACACACACACACACACACACACACACACACACACATATATATATATATATATATATATATATATGTGTGTTGTAAATTCCTCTCTTGTTCTTCAAAAATTGTACGTCGTTGTTCAATTAAGTGCAATAAAAGCAAAGTGTCAGATTATTATCCACTTTGTTGTGCGGTACTAGCATATAATATATGTGACAATCTGTACTTACAAATATTTTTGAATTAATCTCTTCAGGTGCTCACTCAATTTTAAGGTCATTCTTTTTTTTTTTTTTTTTTTTTTTTTGAATTTTAAACACTTGTACTTTGTTCCCTAAACATTGAATTAGGTTACTTAACCCCATTTGAAAAGACTTTCATTGCAAACGGAAAGAACAATTGTTACCAAATATTAACCATAAATTATTATCTTGTAATATATTAATGAATAAACATCTTAGTAATTAATAGATATATTAATAATTAAAAAATTTATAATAAGCAATTAAGTAAAAGTTTGGTAATTAATGAACCAATCAAAAATATAAGCATTGTATTATTAAAAATTAATTAAACACACTCCAAATTATAAATTAGATATAATAATAATTTACCAATAGATTAATTAATTATTTGATGAAGATATACCATGGTCACTCTTGACTTGGTGAGAGTTCTCGAATAGAAGGACTGTCAGGTAATTTTACCAAACTTAGTGAACAAAATAATACGCCAGTTAGTCAAATCTTTATACTAATATCAGTCAAGCTTATTTCAGCATTGCTTCTAAATAACAATTGGAAGAAGATAAATAAGCCGTCGTATATGTCTCCTAAGGCTAATTAGTTTATCTGTTTATTTATTTACTTTTTTTTTTTCTGCAAACGCATCTTCCATTTGTTTAACACATCATGGTGAATTACGCAATATTATTGAACTAAAATGTTTCTCCTTTTCATTTTTATCATACTACATAAAGTTGAACTTGTTCTTTTAGAGTAAAACTCATAAAAGTTTAAACTCAAGTTATAACTTTATTTAAATGCATGTTCATTTATAAAATTTGAGTTTGAACTTGAGTTTTAACTTGAGTTTTAACTTGAGTTTGAGGCTAAAATCTGAGTTTAAGTTTCCTCTTCAATTCAAGTTCTTAAACTCAAATTCAAGTTAATGAACACTATTTTTTCTATTCTTAAAAACGTCATAACTTTTTCGTTTTAATTTCTACTGAGATGCTTTTTTTTTTCTATGCGTTCACAACAAAGAGATGAATAAAACCCCACTCATATACCTTATTGAAATTTTTCATCACCATTGAGTTTTTATTAAAATACTATTCAAATACAAATTCAAGTTTTAACCCACTCAAACACAAACTCATGTTACAACTTCAACTGAAATTATAACTCAAATTCAACTCAAGATCTACACTCAAGTCACCATAAATAAAAAAATATAACCGAATAAGCCAAGTCAGTTGCAACGAGCCCTTTCATTGTAGTGCGTACTTGTTGGCATTCGTACCAATATTGACCTACATGTTTAAGGGCCAGTTAGCATTACTGTGCTCTGAAAAGTTTTTACTATTATTGTGCTATTAATAATAAGTTGTTGTAACTAGAAGTAAAAATTTAATTGTTTGATAAACTATATATAAATTTCTATTGTAATGTATAATTACAAAAGTAGACACGCTTTATTACACATGTTTATAGTTAATTTTATTTCTATTCTTATGATTAATATTCATAATATTGAAAGAATATTTAAAATTTTATTAATTAAAATAGTTCTTAAAATAAATTACTTTTAGTCAAAGGAGAAAAATTATTCATCTACTAATATTTATTATTTTTATTTTTAAATATTTCAATAATTATTACAAATATTTGATTTAAATTTAGCATAGCATATTTATTAAATATTTTCAATTTTTAAACAATTATTTTAAAAATATACATTTTTTAATTTAGTATGAAAAGTTAAAATTAGTATGTTAAGAATTAAGTTTTATTTTATTATTAAGGTTATCCTAATAAATTTAGATAATGACAGTAAAAATTATTCTGTAAAAACAATCCTTGACATGCTTATCGAATTCTGTTGTTCATCAACAATTTCTAAAAATTATTTTATAAAAATAGGATTTACTAAACACTCTAATCTACTATAATTACGTTAAAAATGCTAAAAACGTTATCTAAAAATAATGTCAAACAGGCTCTAAAACTATATATATATATATATATATATATGTACGTATGAGTAAGAACATATATCAATAGAAAAAATAAAAAAAAAATCAATTATGCCCTGCCCTTTTGTATTAAAAGAAATAAGAAAGGAAAGAAATGAAAAGAAAAGAAAAGAAAAATGTCGCTGGGGGCCAATTCAGCATAATTTATAGAGGTGGACCCCACCTATTTCTCTAAGCCCTACATGTTTTGGCACGGGTAATGTATATATAACGGGAGAGGAGTAAAATCATAATCCATCCAGGTTCATTGGTTCTTGTATATCATATGAAACACAACTATTAATAGTTAAAATAATAGTGGAGGCGCTAATTATAGGAGCTCTAGTAGGGTGAGACTTGAGTTTGGGAGTACACATATTCAATCCTGTTTGTATTAAAGAAGAAAAAATATGTCGAAACAGCACTCTTAAATTGCATCAACACTTCTATACTCCTTTCTCCATTGATTAATTCAGATTCAAAACTACCAAACGGCCCAAGAAAACTTTTGTCTGGTAAAAATAAACAAAATTAAACAAAAAAATATTGTGTATTACACACTTGTCCACGCTCATCAAAACTAGCCTCAAAAAGCGATTAGGAAGCGAAGCTTATATTATTAGAAAATCTCAACACAAGCTAGTATGTTAATGCATTTTAAAGAATGTAAAATATCAACATTTTTACTATTAATAAATATCAATGCAATTTAGTTAGCGCTTAAATTAAATAAAGAAAAGATAATGTCTATTACACACTTGCCCATGCACATCCAAACCAGCCTCACAAAGCGATCGTGAAGTGAAGCTTGTATTATTAATAAATGTCAACAAAATCTTTCCAGTTATCGCATTCTAAACATTGTAAAATATCAATATTTGTACTATTAATGAATGTCAAAGCAACTCAGTTGGTGCTTTATTATTAGTGGATCTTAACACAATCCAACTAGCTTGCTAGCGCCTTCTAAATAATGTAATACCGATATTTGTGCGATTAGTGAATGTCAACAGAATCCAGTTAGCGCTTTCTTTTTGTCTGTATTGACTGTTTCTTTTATACAGATGCAATACATGAGTTCACATCTATACAAATACGGTTTCTAATTACAAAATTTAGAGATAATCTACGTAGACGTTTGATAAATTGTGTATAAAATTTCTATTGAAATGTATAATGACGAAAGTAGACACACTTTATCACAAATGATTATAGTTAATTTTATTTCTATTTTTATGGTTAATATTCATAATATTGAAGAATTATTTTAAATTTTATTAATTAAAATAGTTCTTAAAATAAATTACATTTAGTCAAACAAGAAAAATTATTTACCTACTAATATTTACTATTTTTGTTTTTAAATATTTCAATAGTTATTAAAAATATTTGATTGAAATTTAACATAGCATATTTATTAAATATTTTGAATTTTTAAACAACTATTTTAAAAATATATATTTTTTAATTTAGAATGAAAAATTTAAAATAGGTATATTAAGAATTAAGTTTTATTTTTTTTATTAAAGTTATCTTAATAAATTTAGATAATGACAGCAAAAATTACTCTGTAAAAACAACCCATGCATCCTTCTTAAATTCTATTGTTTAGTAACAGTTTTTAAAAACTATTGTACAAAAAAGGATTTGTTAAATACTCTAATCTACTATAGCTACTTTAAAAAATTAAAAACAGTCTCTAAAAGATAATGTCAAACAGTCCCTAAATATGTATGTACGTATGTATGAGTCAGAACATATATTAATAGTAAAAATAAAAAATCAATTATGCCCTGCCCTTTCGTATTAAAAGAAATAAAAAAGAAAAGAAAAGAAAAGAGAAAGATAGCTGGGTCAATTCAGCATAATTTATAGAGGTGGTCCCACCTATTTCTCTAGGCCCTACTTGTTTTGGTATGGATAATGTATTATATGACAGGAGATGAGAAAGCTCATAATCCATCCAGGTTCATTGAATTTTGTATATCATATGAAAGACAACTATTAATAGTTAAAATTAGTGGACATATTCAATCGTGTTTGTATTAAAGAACAAAAAAAGATGTCCAAACAGTACTCTTAAATTGTATCAACACTTCTATACTCCTTTCTCCACTGATTAATTCAGATTCAAAACTACCTAACGGCAGAAGAACATTGTTGTCATGTAAAAATAAACAAAATTAAACAAAGAATAAATAATGTCTCTTACAGATTTGCCCACGCTCATCCAAACCGGCCTCAAAAAGTGATTGGAAAGCAAAGCTCGTATTATTAGTAAATGTCAACACAATCTAATTAGAGTTAACACAATCTAAATAATGTAAAATATCAATACTTATATTATTAATGAATGTTAATGCAACTCCGTTGACGCTTTATTATTAGTGGATGACAACACAATCCAACCAGCTAGCTAGCACCGTCTATATAATGAAATATTGATATTTGTGCGATTAGTGAATGTCAACAAAATCCAGTTAGCGATTTTTTTTTTCTGCTGTATTGACTGTTTCTTTTATACATATGCAATACATGAGTTCACATCCATACAAATAGGCCTTCTAATTACAAAATTTAGAGATAATACATCTATATGTTTGGGTCGTGTTTCTCAACTTTATTTATAGTTTAAGAAAGTAGCTAGCACAAAATGCGTCTAAGTTCAGTGAACCTAGAAGACGTTGAATTTCTACATGATGCACGTATTATTTTTTTAAAAGAAAACGCCTGGTGAATGACGAGATATATAGCTAGTAGCTTGTATACAATAATGGAGGAAAGAGAGAAAGAGAAAGGGCGGCTCTAGCTAGGGCGAATTGCAGAGGTAGTGGACAAGACATATAGCTATATACACAATGCTTTTATATGTTACGAAATACCATTACTGTAGCTTGTATTTTCTTTTTCCAATTTTTAGCTAGGTTGTCCATCAAACTATTCAATTAATCGAACCAAGTCGACTGAATCGAACCAAACTAAACAATAATAAGTTTTGTTTAGTTTAAATTTTCAAAAAATTAATTAAATTAGTCTGGTTTGTGGTTTTACACTTAGAAAAGCTAAACCAAACCAACTTTTATCTGTATATATTTTGAGAAATTGTATGTATCCTTTACATTTGTGAAAATATAATTAGCTATGTTATTTTATGTTGTTGTGTTTCAATATTTTATGATAGACGATTTATAGGTATTTTTTATCTGACAAACTTGAATATTTTATTTTTGCTTTGGATGATTAATTTCTGACATTAGATGTTTTATTTCTATCATGAATTGAATATTTATTTTTTGATTCATGTAT
Source organism: Morus alba (assembly GCA_012066045.3). NCBI lineage: Eukaryota > Viridiplantae > Streptophyta > Magnoliopsida > Rosales > Moraceae > Morus > Morus alba. The sequence goes on along the minus strand of CP050225.2, from coordinate 13,548,244 downwards.
ATTTATGATTGAGTAAAAATGAATGTTTATTATAGTAAAGTTTTTGTTCTAATTATGGTTGGAGAACAAAATTTTTAATATTAATTCAAACCAATAAAAAAGAAACTAAATTAATATTAATTGGTTTGGATTTAATTATTTAAATGATTTACTTTGTTTTGAAAATTACAAAATCAATCAATAATTGATTTGGTTTGCAATTGAATTAAAATAAGATTTCGTTTGGTTGCACTTCCTATTTTTAACCTCAAAAAAGAAAATAAAAACTCGCGGAATGATTAAAAAAAATATTTGTTTCTCAAAAATATTATTAGTACTCGTCATTTCGGCATCTCAGTTTTGGATCCATTTGTTGGGTTTCCTCTTGTCCGCATCCCAATTGGTAAAAATAAAAAAAAGAAAAAAAATATAAGCAAAGAAATAGAATATGCCTTGAAAACTAATAATAGATACGGAACTGACACAGTAGATTCTAAAGGTACGAAAAAAAGATGGATACATTTGTGAGGCATCTTATGAACAAGAAAGAAGAAATAGTAATAATAAAAAACTATATAAATAAACAAGAAATTGTCATATTGATCCTGGACCTAGTATATATGTGTATTATATCTAAAGAAGTTTCTCTGGTAAGAATAGAAATAAAAAATTACTGGTAATTTTTTATTTTTTGAGCCGTTAAATTTTTATCAAAATTTATTTGTTCTATATATTTTTTTAGTGTGATGTGATTTTGATCAGATCTAACATTAAAAAATTAGCACTAACTGACCTAATGAAAAAGGTCCCTTGTATCTAATTACTGCAGCAGCAAAGAAACTATGAAAGTGTCTATCTAATACCTCTTATTATTTTTGTTCCTCATCTTTGTTCCTTTTCTACTCCCTTATGTGAAAATCTTCAATTGCTTAAAAATCTAATACACAGAATATTAATTGTTGAAACAAAAAGCAAAAATTAGAAGAACAGAAAGAACACATAGATTTTAATGTGATTTAAGAATTTCACCTATGTTCACAGATCATAATATAATTTGCTCACTGATATTTTTACAAACAACTGTACATGGGTATGTATGAGGATGAATTCTAAGAATATAATCTATGAATCAATCAATTAGGATAAATTAAACTTACCAATTAGGCGATCAATCAATCCTCTATAACTAATCCAAAAATATGTTCACGCCTAAATTACAACCAATCACTCTAAAAATGAAAAGAGCATTAAGAATAACATTTTTTACAAGACTTTATTATGCCTAAATAATTTTTTATGTTTCTAATAAGTAATAAAAAAATTTAGAATTAATAAAGTTTATAATGTCTTACTAAAATTCCCATAAAGCTTCCAAATTTATTCGGAAAAGCTTGTGTAGTTTCAATTTGAATTTTGGAAAGTTAAAGCTTTTTTGACAGCTTTTGAATCTGGAAGCCAAAAATAGCTTACAGAAAGCTCTGCCAAATAGTGGACCAACAATTAATTTCATAATATTGATAATATTGAGTATATAGATTAGAATAATATTGGTGCTTTAATTCATTTACCAACGAAGTTTTCCGTCAGCTAACATGTTGACATTTTCTTTATAACAACCATCATGCATTAATATTTTTTTTTTTTTTTTTTTTTTGGCTAAATATCTGCATTACTTCATCTAACCTAATCTAACAATACATAAAAAGCCAAATCCTCTTGGTAAAATACTCCTCTTTAGGAGTGCCTCAGCCTCTCTTCTTCCATTTTTCCCTATTTTTTCTTCTTAATTTCCCTTTTATCTTCATTATTTTTATCTTTTAAGTGCTTTACGTTTTTATTATTATTATTATTATTTTTACTTTGTGGATTTGTTTACAGTTTAACTTTTTATAGTCTGTTATAAAAATATATTTTTTTCACTTATAAAAGTGTCAAAACCCCTTTTAGATTTAGCTCCGGGTCATTCTTTTTTTTCTTCTTCTTTTAAACTTTTTCTCTTTCTCTTTTTCTATTTTCTTTTTTAACTGTTGTTTCTTTTCTTTTGTCTATCGACATTTTTTTTTTTTTTTCCTATAATAATCTTTAGCTGTTCATTACTTGAAATATATATATATATATATATATATTTACTTTCTTTTAAATGATTCCTTACTTAATTTTTAAAAAAATAATCATATAATTTTAATTCTTTATTTTTCTTTTTTTATATAAATTTTCCTTTTTTTTTTCTTAGAAAAACTCTTTTTTTTTTTCTTAGAAAAACTCTTTTTTTTTTTTCTTCTTTCCTTTTGCCTTTTGTCTTTTTGTTTTTTCCCAATATTCTTTGGCAGTTCATTTTTTTTTTTTTTTTTTTACAATATACTTTTTTTGAAATATTTTCTTTTTCACTTTTTTTTTTAATTAAAATTAAGCCTTTTCAATATGTCCCTACTTAAGATTTTTAATAAAAAAACTCTGTATAACTTTTGTATTTTTTCAATGTGATTTTTTTAAATTCTTTTTTTCTTCTTTCTCTAATTAATAAAATTGGCTTCTACAAACCTGACGTCCATTTGAATCCAATTAATAAAATTAGCGAATATAAATTTGAATCCAATCATTTTTCAGGACAATGGCGCATTATTTACATTTAAATTACCATTTTAAACGACGTCCAATTTTTTTTTTATCAAATTTTAATGGCAAATTAATAGGTATGTGTACTATAATTTTGGAAAATCTCATAGTAAAGAACTGACTAGGAGATGAAAAATCAGTTCCCATAACATCGCTGAGGCATAGTTATTTATTTATGAGTTATTAACTTTATTAGTCTCTGACTTTGAACATAGCGACAATTTGATCACTAAACTTTTAATTTTTTAGCATATATTTAGTTCTTGAATATTCATTTTTTGACAGTATTGATCCCTAACGGGATGACACTAAAATTGACGAATAATTTCTGAAATTTAACGTAGATAACCACATCATTATCCCATAATAACGTAAAAGTTTATAATAAATCTTTGTAGTATGTGCAAAATACTATATTTTTAATAGGTTTTGATAGTAATAAAGATAAAATTTTACATAGAATATGTACTCTTTTCATAAAATTTTAAATTATCACACGATATATACATGTTTATCTTTGTTTAATTTCAGAATCATAGCCAATTTCATTGTTAGAGACTAAAATGTCGAAAAATAAAAGTTTAGGGACTAAATATGTATAAAGTAAAAGTTCATGGACAAAATTGTCACTATACTTAAAATTCAGGGATTAATATAGCCAATCACCGTTTATTTAAAATTCAGAGATTAGTATAGCCAGTAACCTTTATTTATGTATGTATAACCATGCAAAGCACGTAAAGGTTTGTTTACTGCGGTATGATTTATTATAATGTTCATATACTATTAAGAATTATTTTTTTTTAGGGTATGCTATAAGAATTATGATATTACTCTTTCTATATAATAGTCAGCATAATACAGCAAACTACAGTTTATTATGACTATGTCTCGGTTGAAGAAGTATTCAGTTTTTCGCATTAAAAATGATTTTCGTCACTAGTCTACAAAAGAAATAAAATTAGGAAGTGGATGAGATCTACTTTACTTTTGTGTCTTCATGTCCCATTCAGAATTAGTTATATATATATATATATATATATATATATATATATATATAATTGCGTAATCTGTGGCGTAAGAAACGATGAAAATGAACTTTTTATATTCAATAATTATAAAGTATATGTGTCTGAATTTTTACCTCTAATTCTTGATTAAATTTTTTTTACTAGTATACTTATTCAATTAAAAATTATTATTAATTAAAAATAAAAGATAATAATCGTGACTCATACATTTTTAAAAAATATTTTTTCTTTTTAGCATATAATAACATAACATGATTGCATGAGAATAATGCGATCAAAATTCGTCTATGTTCATTGAATCTGAGAAGCGTTGAATTTGTATGTCATGTATGTAATTAATTATTCAAACGGATTTGGTGGATGGCAAAGGAGAAAATTAAAGACATCGTCAAGTTCTGTTGGTAGCGTCCTAGTTAATAATTTGCAGTAGCGACACTAGTAGAATTAAACCTGATATTTGATACTGGCTGCACAGAAACATTGAAGTTTGAATGATTCTAACTAGGATCATAATCTGGGATCTCACTACAAAATAAGGTAATTTATGGTTTTTTTTTTTTTTTTTTTTTTTTTTTTTTTTTTTTTTTTCCGTGCAATCTCTTTGTTTGGTAGAAGGTAAATGTTATGGTATACTTGTGGCTTACAGGGAATTACTTTGCCTTTTTTTGTTTTTTTGTTTTTTTTTTTGTTTTTGTTTTTATTTTTTTTTTTTTTTTTGGGGGAAGAGTGTGGGCTTATGGCACCCAATTTATATAAGAAATGAAACCACCAAAGTTCGACTTTATTGGATACACGTGCACACTTAGGTATCAAAACACTTCTTGAGCTACTCACAAGTTTAGGTATTGCGTCATTAAACTTCCACCTTTTTTTTTTTTTTTTTTTTTTTATTTTTATAAATAAGTTTGCGCTTCCCAGAGGGTTAATCACTTAATTGAGTTCTAATAAACTTGATTTTGGAACAGTAGGCTGACACGTTAGAGCAACGTAGCATCTCTAATCAATGTTAAATTTTAATGTCAAGCATTTAGGTGAAAAATTCAATATTCTCCTAATACTTGAGAAAAGTATTATAGTGTTAGAAAATCTTTATTCACTTTTTCTCCAGTGATGTAGTGTAAAGCTTTTTGCCATGTTCTAAACATCAAAAGGTTTTTTATCCACTTTTTCTCTTTAGATTTTAGTTTAAAAGATGATTTTTTTTTTTTTTCCACTAGAGGAATTTATAAAGTGAAGATTGATTGTAAATTCCTCAAAGTTGTATGATGAAAGATGATGGCTTTTGTTAAGGTTTACATTTTATGCGTATTTTACCTAGTATCATATAAATAGTGACCCCTTCAAATTTATATTATGCAATAACATTATATATATGTTTTACATAACGTAAGTTTTAAACTATCATTTACTTTATCTAAAAAAGAAAATTATTCATCTTTAGAAAAAAAAAAATAATTATGTTTATGAGATAGAATTTTATTGGAAAAATAGGTGTAGTAATTAGTATTATAAATTTTGTCGAAAAGAGAATATTGTCAAAATGGAAATTTCACGACAGACTTTTCGCCCCATCATCCAATCCATCCAACATTGGAGGGATAATTTCTTATATGGACCGGAATGGATTCATGATCCTTCTTAGTACTCTGGTCAATCCATCCAACCAAACAAGAAAAAAAATCCACTTTACCAAATCTTAAGGCTCTATTTGGAAGTTCGATTTTATGGAGGAAAAAAATATCTGTCACATCTCCATCATCGTACACAGCGAGAGTGTCATCCAACATTTTAACTTGTCATTATTGGTGCAACTTCGGGTGGGGGCATGCCCGGTGCCCGAAAATTTTCAGGCACGGCGGGCAGGTGCCATTTGCCGCTCGTTTGAGTTATTTGGTTGGGCATGGGCTCAGGTAGCCCGAAAAAAGCAATTCCGGCTGCCCGCCGCCGGTGGAGAAGTCGACCTCGCCGCCCGTAGGATATTTTTTGAATTTTCCGGCATAACCCAAATTTGCCCGAATTTTGCCCGTTGCCCAAATATGCTAGAATTTTTTTTACTGTTAGCCCGAATTCTGAACCCAACGGATTTTTATTTTTTACCCGAACCTGACCGCCGCCCGATTTTTGCCCGAAAATTTAAACTGCAGTGGCTATTTTTTTAACCGTTGCCCAAATTGCCCGAATTTTGCCCGACCCGACTTGAGTGCCTGAATTCTACTAGCCATTGGAACTGAATTTTTGGGGCAAAATTTTTTTCTTTCAAGCTAAAAAATTTCTTATAAATATCATATCCCCTCTCCCCCAACCATTTTCCTCACCCAAAAACTCTCATTCTCTCTCAATTTCTCTCAATTTCTCTCAAATCTTTCTTAATCTCTCTTAATCTCTCTCAAATCTCTCTCAAATCTCTCTTAATCTCACTTAAACCTCTCTTGATCTCTCTTAATCTCTCTCAAAGCACTCTCAATCTCTCTTATTTTTCATAATGGCTTCTTCTGGTTATGGTGGTCATAATTCCATTGATGCCCAATTCAACATCGAAGAAGGGCGATTTCCTAATGTTTTTCAAACGCAGAAATCACAAACTACGGAAAGAGTTGCTGAGGAAACTGCAAATCTGACCCCTGGTGGACGTACTAGAGGTCGTGGACGTAATGGTAGTGGTGCTGGTGGGCATGGAGGAGAGGCAAGCGGTAGTGCTAGTGCAAGTGTTGCAAGTTCTAAGAAGAAATGCAAGCGCACCTCAGCAGCTTGGGAGCACTTCAACACATTCGAGGATGCCGACAATAACGGTAACATTAAATACATAACTTAATGTAAATATTGTGGTGATAAATTACAATGTATCACTATTTACGGCACTACACACTTGAGAATACACTCTGAAAAGTGTCTTTAAAAGCAAGGAGGCAAAGCCGATCTCCGCTAAACACAATTATCATTTGACTGTCAAACCGATGGTCTAAGCACGTAAAAATATGATCCACAAATTGATCGTATGAAAATGACACGATTAGTAGCTACATCAGATCAACCACTTAGTTTTACTGAACAAAGAAATTAGCAGCGTTATATTAAAATTGTACATAATCCTAATGCACAATTTTTTTTCCTAAAACTACTCTTAGGAAAGATGTAATAAAATTATATAAACAAGAAAATGAAGCATTAATCAACCTTCTACACTCTACTAGTGCTTGCGTTGCGTTAACGGCGGATATTTAGTCCGCCGTTGCCAACAAAGATTATTTAGCTGTAACTAGACATTATTATAAAGGTTTTGATTTGGATAAGAGAATCTTAGGCTTTAAATGTGTTATAGGATTACATACTGCCAATTTAATATATAACACAATTTTATCTCTCATTGATGAATATAGTTTAAGAGATAGAATAATGGCCTTAACATTAGATAATGCAACTGCAAATACTAAAGCAATAAAACTTTTTGAAAATGATTTAAGTTTATTCGGTAATAATGATATATTTCACTAATGTTGTGCATGTCATATAATTAATTTAATAGTAAAATCTGGTTTAAAATCAATGTCAGGTTATATTAAAAGAATTATAAATAGTATTGCTTGGATTCAAGGTAGTAATCAAAGAATACAATATTGGTTTAGATTTCTACAAGCATGTAATCAAAATCTTAGAGCATTAGCCTTAGATCTGCCCATAAGATGGAACTCCACTTATAATGCTTGAACAATGCATCCCTTATAAAGATACTATAACAAATCATGTTAGTATAAAATTAGGACCAGGATTTATAGATAAAATTGATTGGCAAGTTGCCAAACTCTTGTTTAACTTTTTAGGTAGATTTCACAAAGTTACCTTAAAGCTTAGTGGAACTTATTACCCAACGTCATCATTAGCATTAGGAGAACTTTTAATAATGTCTATTTTATTTAGTGAATTAAGGACACACGAGGTTTTAAGAGTTCCTATCGCCTCTATGGAAAAAAAGTTTAAAAAATATTGGTCTAAATTACCCATGTTGTATGGTTTCGGTGTTATTTTCGACACTAGATTAAAATTAGAAGGTTTAGAAAGTGGATTAGATAACTTAGGTAAATTTTTAGCTATCGACACTACAGACCAATTACCTACTATAACATAAAAAATATTAAAATTTTTGGGCAGTTTGGTCGGGCAAAGGGCAGCCCGACCGGGCATGGGCAGCCAAACGTTGCCCGCTGCCCATCCAAGGGAAATTCGGATAAAAATTCAGTTCGGGCAGTTCGGGCTCAGTAACTGGGTAAAAATTCAGACTTTTCACTGGTCACAGACGGCCCGTCTAAAGTTTCAGCAGTACTTGTCATAACTTACTTCTGTCCACAATTCACTCTTTGTATAAAATATTTCAGCAGTATCTCCTTTAGGAGGTGTGTTAATTAAAACGCACAAAAAGAACAATTAGAGATTGTTGAAACCTCTACAACAGAAGGACATGATAGATAACAAAAAATGCATAAGATAAATGATAAAAATACTCACCGACGCCCAAATGAGGTTTAATGGTCACTTAATGAATGCATGTATGTAACATGTTATAAATGTATTAGAGTCACAAGCTCATGTTATGCGTTGTTTACATGTTTAATCACTACTAGAAAAAGTGTGATTTTTGACGCATTAATTGCGTTGGTAAGTATTGGAAGGCGTCGGTAAATTACTTTTCTAACGCCACTACAACGTCACTAAAGGCGTTGCTAACAAAGTGTAGCTAAGTGCACTTAGTGACGTAGTCAACGCGTCGCTAAGTTGATTAGAAATTGCTGACGCCAAAATAGCGTCGTCAAGTTACTTATTCCCCTATATTTTTAAGGAAATTTACTGACGCCATTATCGTCGGCAAGTTTCAAAAAATAAAATTCCTCACACCATCAAAGCATCAGCAAAATATCCTCAAAATTAAAATTACTTACACCTAATGCGTCGACAACTTCTTTATTTTTTAAGAAACCGTGCTTTTAATTATTTTTTAGCATAAATTTATATTGCATTATTATTTTGAATTTATTTATTAAATTATATTATTATTTTAAATATAAAATTAATAAATTACAAAAATAATAATAACATAAATTTAAGAGCTCATATTAACTAATGATAAAAAAACATACATAATAGTTTCAAGCATATTATCAATATCCAAAAGTAAAAGTTTATAATATAAATTTATACGTGAACTTAAAAGGTTTAAACTGTAAGTCTAATAACATGGATCTCTCGAGATCACGGGACGATAAGCGTCATCGTCGTCATCATCATCTTGCGAAGGGTGTTGTGGTGGCAAAGGTAGAGAAAAGGTGGTTCTTGGATCAAATTGAGCAAAGCAGCCAGGAAATTACATGTTCAGTTGAGAGGTTAATTGTTGAATAAATGATGTACATGCATCAAGTTTGTTCTCATATGATGCAAGTTTGTTCTTCAACACCACCACTACTTCGTCATTCTCACTTTGTGCACCAGAAGAACTAGAAGATCCTTTCAAAATTTTTCCCCTCTCTCGGATATATCCCGAACGAGGCTTCCGAACCCTTTGAACAATGTCTTCTTCTGTGAGAGGAACATGATGTGTATCGCCGTTTGATATTGCATCTGAAGATTGATGGGTTTGCAAATCTCTAAGAGCCAACATTTTATTCTGAAAAAAAAAAAAAAAAAAAGAAGATAAGTTATCAGCTCTGTACGTCTAACAAGTACATTCATCTTTATGTATTCATGTTGTACATATTGTTATATTTTAAATAAGCTAATGATAATCATACGCATGTTGTAGCCAGCCACAACAAAGAACTTCTCACCACCATTTCCAATTTCTTGTTCGGCCCCAAATTCCTAAGGGCCCCAAATTCTATATTTCCTACTTAGGATCCAAATATAATAGTTAGAACATCCTAAAACAATGAACACTTAGTGTTTTGAGATGAACGTAAAGACAAACATTTTAACAAACACCCAGTATGCATCGTTTGGGATCCAATTAATTTTACACAAGCAAAAGGGGGGAGAAACAGTCCCATTTCCACTTTAGTATATAATTATCAATCTTCTCTCCTAACTTGACATTCATGTAATGTGGAAGTCTCTACAACATCTCTGACCTTAGGCGTACTACTTTGTTGCTTATTGTTACCTTATTTCCTCGAATTGATGACTGTGAGTGCTTGTCTGATGGCGAGAGCGGCGGCAAAGAACCGGTGGGTGTGAAGAAGACGGCAGCGGTGTCAAAGAACCGGTGGGTGTGAGGAAGAAAGGAAGAGAATTTAATTGCAGAGAATGGGTGAATAAGAAGAGGTGGGAGTGAGAAAGAGGGGTTATGGTGAGTAAGTGGAGGCAAAACTTTTGAGGAGTTATGGAGCTTAAAACCGCTCGAGTGCTTAGAGTAATATGACTTTCCCTCCTTTTTTTTTCAACGAAATAAGCAAAACTTTTTTTTAATACCACACGTCGTTTAATAAATATATATGTATATTCGTTCATGTAAATAAATATTTAACATCTCTTTTTAATAAATATATAATACGACATATCTTTTTAATAAGGCATTTGTTCACGCTAACAACAAAACATGTCGTTTCTTTTTTTGTTTATTTGCTTTATTAGAAACGAATATGAAATCTCATTTAAGAAACAGAGGAAATATCCCTAAAAAGCATAATATAAAATCTTACTTTAAAAAAACAATTTCCTGATGCCCTTGCGCATTAATAACTTTTTGAAAATTACATATCTCAAATTCTAAAAAATTTTCTGACGCTAGCTGGCGTCATAAATTTAATTTCTTAAAACTTTCCGACGCCTACATAGCGTCGAAAAATTAACTCCTAATTTTAAAAATCTTCCCGATGTTATAAGATGTAATTCTTTAAAATTTTTCGACGCCTACATAGCGTCGGAAAGTTATATTCTAAATCTCAAAAAACTTACTCACGCTACACGGCGTGGCAAAATTAATTTCCAAAACTTCCCGACGCCTACATAGCGTCGGAAAATTAACTCTCAATTCTCAAAAAAAGTTCTCATTAATTCCTAAAAACTTCTTGACGTTTATAGGCGTCGGGAAGTTTCTAGTCAATGAAATCCTTCCGGCAAAGGACCAAATAAACTTACCGACGCTAACTTTTTAAAATAGCGTCGATAAGTGTGAATATTTCTGACGACATAAAAGCGTTAAAAATTATTAGCGTCAATAAATACATCTTTTCTTGTAGTGAATTTTATGAAAATTTATCAAACTGGTTTTAATCTTGTTAATTTAAATATATAAATAAGTTAAACAATCATTATCCAACCTTTTAACTTGTCATATCTTATGAAGATTTATTAAGGGAAAACATACCACCGGGTATATGTACGGAAGCATCTAGAGTGGCTCCGGGTTGGATCTTCAACTTGACTTTGGTACAAGATTTGTCACGGGATAGCCTCACCATACTCCAGTAACAAAGATGATGTTCATGCTCCAAGTCACGATCCTCTATGATCACGATCATCATCACGTCCTTGATTGCTTATGGTGTGCATGGTTATTATAAAGGCGGAGCTTGATCAACCACGATAAATTCATTACTCAAACCTATAGAAGACTAGGAGAGAGAGAAAATTGATATATTTTTGTCACTTTTTTTTTATACAATTTGTGCCTTATTATCTAGTTATTTATAACCACACCTATCATAAAAGGGAGCAAGCAAAAAATATAGAAAGTATCGCTCTTATATTTTTCAAAGAGAAAATTACTTGATTACTCAATTAGTTAAAATATTAAAAGTATTCCATAATATTTCCAACAGAATACTTTCCCTTTTCATATCTTATGGATTTATAAAATCCGGAAATTGAGTTTTAGACTATGCACTATTATGAGTGCCTCAAAATCCAATATTTATTAAATAAGAAACTCAAATAGTATTTATTATTTAATGATTAACAATTACTTGACACTCTATTTGATATTTATTATGTAAGAAATTTAACCATCTAAATTCACATGTTAATTATTCTTATTTATTAATAATTATCTATCTTTTATCAATTTAAATTAAATTACAAAAATATTTTATTTAATCAATTTTTAATATTATTTATTATGTATTTTATTGAAACTTATTTTTCTTTTCAATTAATTTTTCTAATATATAATTATCTATAATAATTTACTTCTTATCTTCTATTCTTCTTTTACTTAGAATTTTATTTTGGATGCTATTCAAAAATATATCTTTGAAAACTTTCACTTAGTAATATCATATCGTCATATATAAAAATATTTTCCTGTTTAAAGTTCTTGTTCTTTAATCTATTTTAAATTCGCTAAGCTCTATTCCCCATTTCGTCAGTGGACCGGAAGAATTTGGCTTGTGGAGTATTATATCGTTTTTCAGTGTCAAGCAAGGCTCGAGTGGTATAGAAGACTGGTTTTTGGTTACCATCTTCATCTCGTACTAAGACTATGCTCGTTGTCGTATCTGAAATTTTAAGGTAGAAATATAGTGGCTCTCAGTCGACTAGTTTTACAAGGACTGACGGTGTCGCTAGGTACTTTTTTTAACTCTCTGAAGCCCTTTTCACAATCATCTCCCCATTCGAACTTCTTATTGCCTTTAAGCAGCTGAAAGAAAGGCAAACACTTGTCAGATGATATAGAAATGAATCAACTGAGAGCAGCGATGTGCCTAGTCAGTTTCTGAATGTCCCTCTTGCTTCTCAGGGATTGCATGTTGAGCAAGGACAGGATATTTTTTAGGTTCGCTTCGATTCCGTGCCTAGTGACTAGGTAGCCAAGAAACATTCTACTCGATACCCCAAAGGAGTACTTCTCGGGGTTCAATTTAATATTATATTTTCTCAAGATTGCAAAGCATTCTTCTAGATGCCCAATTATTGAGAATGGCGTTCTAAAAATATGAAATGTAATAAGATATTTATTATTTATTTAATAAAATTGTGTTATCCGCACGGTCAATATGAAAAGATATTGAATGTGTGTATTATGCATAATGAGATTATGTGGAACAGTGACACATACATAATATGAATTTCTGATAATTTCTATTAAGTATAGAAATTTTAATTAAGTCTTTTGATGATCATATATAGAATGATCTTAATTCAGAGCTCTTAGCATATTCATATTTATGACTTTGTGTCTTTTAATTTATTCGGGATTCTAAGATCTTGAGTCCTATTCCTTGTATTTTAGAGACATGATGAAGTGAGTAGCCGTGAATGTTATTATACGAGATGAAATCCATTCCTTCTTGAGAAAGAAGTAGATAAATAATTATCTCAAAGGTTGATTTGGTATTTAGACCAGTAGGAGTGCTATGATTCATGAATTTGTTTTATAAATCATTGTCCATTAGAGAATGAAGGGTATTCAAGGATAAAGATATAATTAGAGAGGTTAATGGATTTCTCACCTAGCTTTAATTATGAATTATTATTGAGGATTGATCTATATGCAATGACTATATCAAATGGACACTTCACAGTTTAGAAGTAATTTATGTCTATAATTACGATAGTGCAATTTCAAGTTTATAGTGGAGTAGCTTTTAGAATTAATAGAATTAATTAATTAATTAAAGATTTTAATTAATTATTAATTTTATTGGAGCTCAGAATTATAAGTCTATGAGTTTCCATGTCATTCTTATAATTCTACAAATAGTAAGGGCAAAATTGGAATTTTAAAATTATAGAATTAGAAAATAAAACACTAAAAAATAATGTGATTATTTAAGTTTAGGTTTAAATTTGAATTTGAAACACACATATGAAGGTGTTCACATGGTGTGAACACACAGCAGAGTGTGAATCCTTTTGAAATTCAAACTACTTGCTCTTCATAGTTATCCAATTCACTTATTTGATAATTTGTCCAATTTGAAATTCAAATTAATTTAAGTTTGACTAAAATTAGAATTTGAATTTATGTTAAAATTGGACCGCAGGAAAAAATCTTGCCCTATTTTTTACCTGCAAAATTATGCCTACCACAGGGTGGAATTCTCTTGTGGTGGAAGGCCATATAGAATAAGGGAGAGAGGGGATTTTGTTTCAAAATCAAATTCGAAGTTGGTAATAATTATTAAGCTTTATCTTAGGGTAAAGATTAGACTCCTTCTAAGAGTCTGACTATCACTCTATAAAATAGGAGATTGTAGAAAATTGTGAGTCAAAATATTTGCTCTCTCCTAGCTTTAGTGGATGGTTTCTATAGAGTGTGGGAAGGAAAAATGTTCTTCAAAAATCTCACGTCGTGCATGTGTTAGCGTTCGTGGAAACCTTGAGTATTTATTCGCTAATCCCATTTTGTTTCAGGTGTACCCACACACAAGTCTTTATAGATTCAAGGAATTGACGATGAACATTCGAATGTTCTAAACTAGCTTGGAGCGGAAGTCAAGATTTCATCTTAATCAGTCACTAGGTAAGTAAATTAATTTGAGTAATTTATTCGTACACAAATTAATGTAATCTATAAAGTAGCTCAAAGTTTTATGAAAATTTTATTATACACAATCCACTAAACACACGCTTCCGCATCCGAAATCATTTCGGAAACCAACACTGATATGATCCTCCGTAATCAACGACTTGACTAACATGTTGTCGATGTAAATTTCCACGTTCTGACCGATCTGATCCTCGAATATCATGGTCACAAGCCTCTGTCAGGTCGTCCCCAGATTCTTCAACCTAAAGGGCATTACCTTGTAATAGTAAAGTCCCCTCTCCGTGATAAACAATGTCTTCTCGTAGTCTTCTGGATGCAATAAAATATGAGGGTAACCCAAGAATGCATCTAGGAAAGTGGGGAACTGATGCCCCACAGTCGCATCGACTGGCCGGTCAATGTGTGGAAAGGAGAAACTGTCTTTGTGAAAGGCCTTATTTAGATCTGGGAAGTCTATGCAAACCCTATTAGGAATGGTGTCTTAAAAACATGAGATGTAATAAGTTATTTATTATTTTTTTAATAAAAAGAGTTTATTTGTTATTTTATTTGTATATATTATTGAATATTTTATAAATATTATTTAAAATTCTGTGATTATTTAATGGAAAACTTGTTCGAATTGAATTTAATTGAAGTTTTAAAATCTTTAATTAAACATTACTAATACATGTCATTCTCATTAAGAATGAAACGGTTTTATCCGCATTGTTAATATGAAAAGATATTGGATGAGTATATTATACATAATAAGATTATGTGGAACTAGGACACAAACACAATTTGAATTTCTAATAATTTCTATTAAGAATAGAAATTCGAATCGAGTCTATCAATAGTCATATATGGAATGATCTTAATCCTGAGTTCTTAGCAGACTCCTAGTAATGACTTTGTCTTTCGATTTGCTCGGTACAGATTTTGAGACGTTGAATCATATCCCTTGTATCTTGGAGACACGATGAAATAGATAGCTGAGAATGTTAATATACAAGATAAAATCCATTTCTTCTTGAGAAAAAAATGAATAAATAATTCTCTTGAGAGGTTGATTCGGTACTTGAATCGGTCTATTAGAGAATAATTGGTACTCAAGGATAAAGACGTAATTAGAGAGGTTAACAGAGTTTACCTAGCTCTAATTATGAATTATTTATGGAGGATTAATCTATATGTAACGACTATATCAAATTAACACTTCATAGTTTGGAAGTAAATTATATCTGTAATTACGAGAGTGCAATTACATGTTTATAGTAGAGTAACTTCAGAATTAATAGAATTAATTAATTAATTGAAGGGTTTAATTAATTATTCATTTTATTAGAGCTTAGAATAATAAGTTCATGATTCACCGCGTCGTCTATGTAATTTTACAAGACATAAATACAAAATGAGAATTTTAGAATTATGGAATTCTAAATAAAACTCTCAGAATTAATTAATTGAGAACTAATTAGATATATAATCATGTGATTATTTAATTTGAATTTTGGAACACACATGTGGAGGGATCCACATGGTATACATGCCCATCTCTGTAGAAATCACTATGAGATTCAGTTGCATGCTCTCTAAGTTATCCAATTGACTTATGTGATAAGTTAAACAATTAGAATTCAAATTAATTAAAGTTTGACATTAAGTTAGAATTTGAATTTGAGTCAAAATTAGACTGCAAGATAAAGGAGAATTTTTTTCTCCTTCTCTTATCTATTGAAAATGCCAACCACAGGGGATAAGGTCCTTATGGTGGCTGACCAATATAGGTATAGAGAGAAAGGGATTGTGTTCTAAAGATAAATAAAAAGTGGGTGATAATTATCAAGTTTTATTTTTGGAGATAAAGATTAGATTTTGTCTGTGTCTAAAAGCTACTCTACAAATAGGAGATTGTAGAAAATTAGAAAACACAATTTTTACTTTCCCTTAGCTATAGTGGCCGGTTTTTATAGAGTGAGAAAAGAGAAGAAAAGTTCTTCATCCTAGTTCTACGTCGTGCATGTATTAGTGTTCCTAGAAGACTTAGTGTTTTGAGTGTTAATCTTATTTTGTTTCAAGTGTGCCCACATAAACATCTTCGTAGATTCAAGAAATTGACAAGAAAGATCCGGGTATTTCAAACAAGCTTGTATCGAGGATTGTTTGTGGTAAAAAAACTCATATTATCATCCTAATCATTCGCTAGTTAAATTTATTCATAAATTAATTAGATTGATTTATTTATGCATAAATTAATATATTCTATAGAGTATCTCAAGAGTTTTATGAAAAAATTTGTTATAGATGATCCACTAAATACACACTTCCGCATCCAAAATTGTTTTCAAAACTAACAGTATGCGCATATGGAGTTCCATTAGAGATCCCGATACTTGTCGATTATTCGCAACCTAGTCTTAAGTTCAGGCAGCTGCGACTTAGATGAGTAATGTGGAAGAACAGTATAGCTACATAAAAGGTTCTGTTAAGAGACAAAACATATTTCCTACTAGGTAAGAAGATCTATGTTTACACTTGAGGAATATGACATCGATGAAATACATGTAGACCAAATAAAATTGTGGAGTACACTTAAGGGTACATGGGATATTAGTCTTCCTAAACTCCTAGATAGTTGTTTAAACTATTCAAGAAATATAAAAATGGTTTTAAATGAGATCTACAGTGTGGTAATATCTATTATTACCTGTATGATTATATCATACGGCTATGATTATCTGTATGGTTGTGATTGCGACTACGATACCTATGCATGAACCTTGATAAATTGACATTACATAATGTGATGTTCTACGATACGATGACTTGAAATGTCTTGCAATGAAATAAATAAATGACATGATATCATATGATATGTTGTCGAATATTAATAATTTTTTATTTTTTTATTTTTTTTTATTTTTTTTTAACGCAACATGACATGTTGATATTTTATGAAGTAACAAAATAGCCTTATATGGCAAAATATGTACAACATACATGCTTTTGAAATAAAATGTCTCATAAATATGAGAAGATTAGCGATAGAATATTAGATTGGAAAATACCCCTCGATGGACCATAAACGAAGCAGGCGAGCCCAACTCTTACTTTAATTACTCTGATTATCATAGAGCAATGACACGTTTAAACTGATGATAGCAGTCACTAGTAGACATTAAGTGGACGTTTTGTTCATGGATTCAGAATCATGATTCTGAATCATTCTAGATTTACGTGTATTTTTTATGAGAAAAAACACTATAGTGAGTCACAAACCGTAATCCGAACCATGATACGAATCTACAAACCTAACACACAGTAAGTGATTAGCTACCACGAAAGTTAAGTGTTCTTGGAAAGCATTATAAGGAAGTTGTTCATTGGCCCCAAGCCAAGTAGGAACTAGTCAAGCTCTTGGAGCTTAGAAACTAATAAAATATAATTGGAGAAAAGCCCAGTTATTAGCCATGAAGAGCTATGTATTAAGATCAGCCAGAGTGGCAGTTATTCAGTCAGGAATAACAAGTAAAGAAGTGTTTAATGAATAGCAGAATAATAAGAGTTGGCTATAGAGAAAACGGGATATGCCCCGAGTGTGCAAAGAACCACGTAGGATGTGGTTATAGCATGACAAGTTATTACCTATGCATTGAGGAATACCACTTACTATGGAATGTTACTAAAACAAGTTTATAGCCAACCAATAAAAAGGCCTAAAGATCCCAATTACACGCTATCTAAGCTAGAATTAAGGTCATGCAGGTTAATCAATGACTTTTAGAGGAATCTCTCGAGATGAGAATCCGTTCGTAGCTTTCACTGAAGATAAATAGACCTTTAAGATAGATTTATCTTCACACAAAAAGGGGAAGTCATGATGACTAAGTATCTAGTGGCGGATTTAAGTACAATTTAGTGGGGGTTACTGTCCCTATTCAAATTTTTTTAAAAAAAAATATTACCTTCAAAAATTTTAAAATTTTACAATTAAGCCCCCACTGAAATAATATATGCTCCCATTAAAATAAATATATTTTCTTATATGCCCCCACTAAGGTAATTTGTTAAAACAAATTTAATGTACACTCCCACTGAAGTGAAAGACTGACTCCGCCACTGTGAGTATTCATTACATAACGTACCCAAAAAGATATTCATGATAAGAAATTGTATCGTAAGCTACTCTTTCTAGACACGTTTGATTTCGTCAAACAAGAAATGAGCTCTTTAGAGAGCATAATACAAGTAATAGTTCACAGTATCGCTAGGTTATTTGTAGGTTTTTGGGGTAATTGGGAAAAAAAAAATTAGCATGTGTTGACAACTATGTGGAATGATATAAAAGGTGATTCTTCCTATGAACAAAAAATGGTAGTTGGTAGTTGTATAAGAGACGTAGCAAGCATAATGGATAAGGCAAAATTAGATGAATTAAGGTAAGAAGATGTCTCAGCAATTAGGAATTAAATTAAGGTCTCACTTAGATTATATCGATTACTGATAGAATTAGAGTCACGATATAGAATAAGTATCTACTGTCATGGACAAATGATTTATTCAATCAACTGAAGAAAACCGTGACTTTATCAAAAATAGACTTTTGGTGGATATTACGAATTCGGAAAGCCCTACACGATCAATGACAATGAGTCAAGCATGACATGAATCAGTAAAATTTTCAGTTAAGCAGTACAATGAAACGGATGCTACCTTGTGTATATGAGCCAAATAGATGAAGCATCTAAGAAGTATCTAATATGAACCCATTCAAGTACACGATGGTATTTTGAGGACTTGAGAAAAGCATAAAAGGATTTCTAAGGACTGTTGTGCTGACTTTATAGAACCATAGAGATGATTTAGACGTTTTCTGAGAATGGACTTAATATGAAGTGGTTCACATATTACTTATAAGGCCATAAGAAAAGGAGGGTAGTGGCCGAAAAAAAAAAAAAAACACCAAGTCTACAGGACAATGATCGACTTTAATAAATATTGCAGGAATACATGTTCTATAGGTCTAGAAGGTGCTATAATTGATGGTAAATTGATGAGTTTATTAAGATTGACACTTCACTTACAAGCCTGGCATGAATTAATAGAAGAATAAGCATGAAGTGAATTTAATGGAAAAAGCTAGGAATGTTGTAAAATTACCACGATGCATGAGAAACTTGGAACAACCGTCATGCAAGGTTGAATTATCATTAGCTACACTTATAATTATTAAAAGTTCACTATGAGAGTTATTTAGGGCCCGTTTAGTTCACTGATTCAAATTTTTAATTTGAGTTGAGATATGACTTTATGTGAGCTTTTTACTATAGTAAAAACGTTATAAGAGCTTTTTATTGTAGCAAAACTCAAATTCTAAACTCGAATCAGTGAAATGAATAGGGCCTTAGACTACAAACAGGAGTTCTTAGCAATGTATTTCGTCCTCAAATATTGAAGGATGCCACTTAATTGAAGTCAAATGTCAAAATAGTACCACCATAAGAGCCCCAAGTACGATTTAAGCCAAGGGAAATTCTAGGGAGATGATAAATATTGTCAAGATGGTAGAGGATTGGGATTAGAAAATCCTAAGACACCAAGAAATGCTAGCAAAGTCACCCAAAAGAGATAAGATGATGTTCAACTAAAAGACTAATATCGATATGAGTTTTATTTATAAGAACATAAGCGAGCATCGACGAGGCCAAAAGGTACTCTTGGCCAGAACGAAATGAGGAATGATGTAGTAAGTTTCAACCAACAGTGGCTTAACTTGTTAGGAAGCCAAAGAATAATACTAGCTTTGTAGAAGACCACAATTGGCAATAACCGTAAAGTGGTCGTGAAGGTAAAATTCATGAAATATAGTTTAAGATTAGCCAAAACGTCAAATAGATTGGCATTACTTTCAGAAATTATGGATCAACCAACCCTGTTAGAATATCTTTCCTTAAGGGTTTTTAGTCATTCATTGGATTAATTAGTCGAGATTTCCAAAAATACGATAGCCATGTAGTATAAAGCACGCACGACAAACATTAATAGTCACGACAGTCGATCCACTTCCAACTATATAGGAACTCGCAAAAAAAATGATGAGTACAAGAATGGAACATCAATAAGCAGGCTACCAATAGACAAATGGTCAACATTTCTCAAATTATATAATATATATATATATATATATATATTTATATATATAGACAAAGGGTCAGCTGAGCCAACCATCCTAACGTTTGATAGTGCATTACGAGCATATGGCATTGACATGAAGTAGATATGTAACAGTTACCATTGACACGAAGTAGATATGTAACAGTTACCATGAAGTAGATATGGATGAAGATACAGATCTCCAGTTTAGCAGTACAAAACTAGTGAGAAGTTGTTAGAGGATCACAACCTGTACCATAGAAACTACTAAAGTGTTTAAGAAGAAGGAGAATGTATGTTGACAGACTCAGGAAATCTTTAGAAATAGAAAAATGGGGGATACGATGCAATTAGAAGTGGCGCTTCATAAGGGACGTTAAGGCCTAAATGCATAGAGCCCTTCAGAATTTAAAAGGAATTAACAACTGAATACAGGCTGGCCTTACCGCCTAAGTTTCGGTCATCCCTAAA
This sequence comes from Morus alba, assembly GCA_012066045.3. Taxonomy (NCBI): domain Eukaryota; kingdom Viridiplantae; phylum Streptophyta; class Magnoliopsida; order Rosales; family Moraceae; genus Morus; species Morus alba. The sequence goes on along the minus strand of CP050225.2, from coordinate 13,527,538 downwards.
TATTCGACATGGTTCAATAATAATGAAGCATATTTTAAACAAGTCTCATGTGTTAGGATATGAACCAATTGTTAGTATTTATGCCCTAAGAAATAGATGTAACAATGTTTTGGAGACATTTTCAGTATTAATAGAGATTTATTTATTTCATATATTAATGTAATGTCCTCTTTATATTCATATTAGTTGAATGCATGATAAACAAATTGAAAATTTCAGACTGTCATTCTAAATCTTTAGATCGTCCATGTAATTAAATAACATGTAAACGACATGAATCTAAAAATAATAGTTTAAATAATATGATCTATAATCGAGAGAATAAACTTCGGTGCTTTATTCGTGTTAAGATTGGTATGCTGTCTATTTCCTAATGGAGAAGGTTTGTCTTGCTCGTTGGAGGTGGGACTCCACTATAGAGATATTGATATAGTTCCTAATGGTGGAATTTATATTGGATCAGACCAAAGAGTCAATAATAGCTCCTATATGGAGTCAACGACATCCTCTTATGGCATTATCCATGGGTTGAAAAATATAAGTGCTTGGCCATTTGACTACTTTATGTTATCTAATGATTTACTATTTGTATTGATAAGAGTAGTGGTTTTTCCGATGTAGTAATAATGGAACATAAGATAAATATAATCGGAAAGGTAAAACAGAACTTGACCTCAAGTCGATTAAGGATATCTTGTAGGGATGATACACTAATATAATGAGTTATAGATGAGAGATATCCGGAGCTTTGTAAATATATTGTATAGATTGAGAGTACAGCTTTAGGCTTTCAATGGAATAGCACTAGAGTTTATAATCATGTGATGAACTTGTTAGTGAACAAGTATTGTTGTGATTATAGAGCTTGATTTTTATACATCCATCATATCTTTTTACTAGCTCATTACTTTCATGTAACGATACGACGCATTTCCTACATTTTGGTAACTTATGCTATTTTTGCTAAAGGTTCAAAATCAAATGTGAGATTGATGATAAATGCAGGGGTAATTTATTAGGTGAATTAATTGAATAATTAATTATAGATAAATTGATTTAGTATTGTTTTGAGTTTTATTTAATATGGGAAAGCTATTATATGACTGATTTAATCAAGAAACATTAGGTTATTTGAATTAAAACTGAGGATTTATGCAAGTAATCCGTATTGAATAAGCTTGGAAAATAAGTTTTCAGAATAGCACCGGTCGACCTAAGACGGAGGCCGATCGACTGGAACGTAAAAATCAACATGAAGTTTTTCACGTTGGGACTTACAACCGGTGGTTTTTATAATTACTTGTACCGATCGACCGGTCTTAACTGCTTACGTATCAAAACAAACTTAATACGATCTTTGACGCGGAATTAACTTTGAGAAACCTAATTGTTGCGGCAATATGACTTCCCAAAATTTATAAGTAGCCCGGTACATCTCATTATTCATTATATCACTTGCATGACGTTTTGAGAGCTATTGCTAAGGGTTCCTAATAGGAAAAACTGACACTCAATATCAAATTTTCCTTTGGCTCTCTTACTGTTGGAAGGAGTTTAGCATACCAAAAGGAGATTGAACGACGTGTATCCACTAGCACACCGATTGTGGAAAGAAGAATTTCGAAGAATACCAGTTGGTTGAGGCTCTTCTAGTTGTTGTTTGGAACGCTTTGGTCAAGTAGACGTGTTGTTTCTATAATCTCTATAGGTATGATTTAGATATTTGGTATTTATATTATATACTATCATGAACATGTTCTTGATCAAATTTGTTATTGTTTAAAAATTTTAAAATTCCACTGTGCAACTCGCTACCCTTTTTACAACACTGATTAAGGTTCGTGAAGATATAACCGACAAGAAAAAGCTAGTGAGAACTTGGACCTAGAGGAGAGCAACCTTAGGAATAAGCCACTACATCTATCAATATACTTCGGTGAAATCAAAGGAATTGAGCACATTTTTTATGAACACGAATATAGAATAGGGAAATAAACTCTGAAATGCCATAATTTTCAAAGATGAAAATCTTATAAGGAGGATAGATTCTAATACTCAGAAAGTTCACAAGTCTAAGGGGCTGTTCTTTTGCCGTTTTTGAGTAAGGTGACTTGAGTGTAGATTTTGAGTTGAGTTTGAGTTATAACTTGAGTTGAAGTTGTAATTTGAGTTTGTGTTTGGTTGTGTACATTTGAGTTATGGTTTGAGATAAGAATCTTTTTGAGTTTGTGTTTGAGTGAGTCAAAACTTGAATTTGTATTTGGATAGTATTTTAATAAAAACTCAATGTTGATGGAAAATTTTAATAAGGTATATGGGTGGGATTTTATTCGTCTTTTCGTTGTCAACGCATAGAAAAAAATCATTTCAATTAGAATTAAAACGAAAAAGTTATAGCATTTTTAAGAATAGAAAAAATATTGTTCATTAATTTGAGTTCGAGTTTCTAAACTCGAGTTGAAGGGGAAACTTGAACTTGAGTTTTAGTCTTAAACTCGAGTTCAAACTTAAAAGAACATGAACTTGAATAAAGTTGTAACTCGAGTTGTTTTTTTGAGGTTTTGACTCAAGAAAGGGGCTACCGAATAGATCACGTGACTCATCGTGTGACATTATTGTTAGATTCCATCAACTTTTTTGTTAGATTCCATCAACTTTTTAAATAGATCACGTGACTCATTGTGTGACATTATTTTTAGTAAAATTACCTTATTAACCCTCAAAAAGCTAAAATCTTCATGAAAAAGGAAAAAAAATCAGAGGTACGCATACTAGGTTGCGTTCACTTCATGGATTCAACTTGAGTAGGCCCAACTCGAGTTAGATTTTAGACTGAAATAGGCGTTCGGGAACAAAAACTTGAATTTGAAATTCGAGTAATAATGGGGTTGTTCTTTTGGATTTTTGAGTTTGACATTTTTGAGTGAAGATCTTGAGTTGAGTTTGAGTTATAACTTGAGTTGAAATTGTAACTTGAGTTTGTGTTTGGTTGTGTACATTTAAGTTATGGTTTGAGATAAGAATCTTTTTGAGTTTGTGTTTGAGTGAGTCAAAACTTGAATTTGTATTTATATAGCATTTTAATAGAAACTCAATGGTGATGAAAAATTTTTAATAGGGTATATAGGTGAGATTTTATTCATCTTTTCGTTGTCAACGCATAGAAAAAAAAATCATCTCAATCGGAATTAAAATGAAAAAGTTATAACATTTTTAAAAATAGAAAAAATACTGTTCATTAATTTGAATTTGAGTTTCTGAACTCGAGTTGAAGGGGAAACTTGAACTCAAGTTTTAGTCCTAAACTCGAGTTCAAACTCGAGTTCAAATTTAAGTTTTACAAAAGAACATGAAATTTAATTAAATTGTAACTCGAATTTAAACTTGTTTTGAATTTCATTACAAAGGAACAACTCCTAAATTATTATTTAACCACGTTTCATGACAATGAATTTTTCCTCATTAAGGCACTTTAAATCTCATGTAACTATGAGGCTTTTATGATGAATAATAATCAATCTCGCGAATCCCGCAACGACATGCATTTCTTGAGTGAAACGCATATGACGTAAATCTATGTTAGCACACTTGGTTATTTAAATTTAATTACTCAATGTGCTAGATTTAATATATTTTAATAATTTTATGTCAAGGTTAAATAATGACCTTTATGAATACCTCGGTTGAATGATCTAAACTGAGAATTACGTTAAAAATAAATTGTTTGATCATAAATTGATGCTAAAGATGACAATTCAACGAGTGGAATTTGTTGGATCTTTAAATTCTTATTTCACACTTCAGGAATCATCACACTAAATTATTAAGAAAATATGTTAGAATAAATATCTGTCTCCATTGGTGTAGCCTTAAATCTCCAGTAAAATTCTCTAGCACGACGGTTATTGTCTTCCTCAGTCAAATCTCCTTAGTTTATTAATGGGGTGTTTTCTCTCTAGATGGGGAAGAATGAAAACTGTCAAATGATTTGACGTATTAGGGATCATAACCTAAGTTTCTTTATATACTACCCTATTAGGCTCTCATAATACATAATTGGGTCAATATGGGTATCCACCCATTCAGCTCATACCCTGTTAGGAGATTATTTAGGCTTTCCATAATTAGATAACTTAATTAGCCCAATTAATTAAATAACTTAATATAATTACTGAATAAATATGTGGCCCACAATATAGGAAACCCATGTTTCCTAAAAATCTCTCACTTGGGCTACATATAATTCCTGAAATAATTATATCATACATAATTCCTTAGGTGCGCAACTATATGTTATTTTTCCTTAGTCTCCACTTAAGATACAATCTGGTCCATCTTCTATATTAGCATGAGATCATGGTGGCTTTCGTCACCTTCAAATGCAACTAAACCTCCCATGGTCACCATACCAACATATTCAATGACATAGATCGAGTATGGATGAGTGGCATGAAAATACATGTAATGTGATCTCCAACATGCCTATTTCCAACTGGTCATGCTTTATTCTTTATGAGATCAATCCATAATTTTCAAAACATAATGCAAGATTGCAAACAGAAAATTAACTCATTCAGAGAGAAAATTATAAAACTGTAAATCCATCTTCTTTATTTTGCAGAAAATAAACAAATAAATGTTTATGTCATAGAACATCTAAAATTAAAATCAACTCCCACTAAATCATAGTATCATCAAATAAAATAACACCAATATGAGCAATGTGCCCATGAAAAGGCCTTGGGTATTAAGCTCTTGATTAGCAGATCCGCTAGCATGGAGTTTGTCCCAATGTGTTCTATCCAAATCTGACCACTTTGAACTCTTTCTTTAACAACAAGAAACTTGATGTCTATATGCTTCAATTTTGTAGAGCTTCTGTTGTTATTAGAATATAGCACAGTCAATTTATTGTCACAAAATATCTTTAACGGCCTCTCAATACCATTAACCACACACAGCCCCCCATGACAAAGTTTCACAGCCACATCCCATGATTAGATGCCTCATAACAGGCTATGAACTCTGCTGTCATGGTAGAAAAAGCTATGAGTCCACTACAAGAAAAAAGGGTTTTACGACGATAAAAAGTCATCGCTAAAACCCGAATGTCATCGCAAATAAATTTTTTTGTGACGACAAGTCGTCGCGAATTTGTCGGCGCAAAAAATTGGTCGCAAAAACATTTTTGCGACGACATAGTGTCCTCGCAAATGTATTTGCGACGACACTCTGTATTTACGACGACAGGCGTCGCTAATATGTCGTTGCAAAATTCTCGTCCCCCCCCTCCGTGCCAGTGCCTCCTTGTGCACGTGCCCCCTCCCTTTGCCTGCGCGGTGCCCCCATGCGCACCTGTGCCCCTCCCAGCGCGGCAGTAGGCCCCGGCGCCTTGCGGCCCATGCGACCCGGGCGCGCGGTGTCTCCTGCGCCCTGCGCTGCCCGCTCACGTGCGTACCCGTCCCACCCCTTCCCCTGCGCGATAGTGAGCCCCCGCCGCTGCCCCTGCCCGCTTGCTGTTGCATGATAATTATGCTCGCAAGTGCACGTGTCGCTACAAGTAATAAAGTGTACACAAGTACGGATATCGATCCCACGAGGAATGAATCACCAAAGTATATGTCGGAAGTTGTATATTCACACAATAATAAGAAATACTTTCGGCAAAGTTTACTAAGATCGATGATGTGATTTAAATGAATGTAAATGAAATGAAATCTGATGGCTAAATGTAACAAGAATGTAATGATGAGATGTAAATTAATGGTAAAAATGAGCTAGGCCTGTTAACTTCCCCTCTACTGCAAGTCTGACTAGAATGTTACCAAGAATGCTGCAGGATTCTACTATCCTATCAACAGAAACTCGTTGAGGCATAAAGTTCTTCCGAATTAATTATGGATGTGGTCCTTTAAGCTATTTCCAGCACATTCCTGTGTGGATCCAGCTCTAAGACTGCAGATTTAAGCTCGGGTTTCATTAGGTTGTGCTAGGTGAATAATATATTCCTATACTATCCACTAATCAACTACTCAGCAAGTATATTGAACAAGCATCATTCATGTTAATCCGATTAAAACTAACCCTTCCAGTATTAATCTTAATCTTGTATCCTAAAGTCGATGGCCAGTCAAGAATAGAAATAGATATTAGCTCACATGAATGAACATGAATAGTAGATTAATAGCATTCTCAGAAACCACTTGTCATTCTTACAATATTGGTTCCATTAGCAAACCTAGCTACAGTAACTTAGTTCATAATGGTAATTACAAGATCCAAAGCTTCAGTACAATCCATAGTTAAAATCAGAAGCTAAATGACAAAGATAATTAAGCTAACAGAAGAAGAGCAAGTTCGGCTGGATTTGGATTCCTCTGTGGCCAGCCAAGAATATTCTTCAACTCCAGCTCTCTCTCTCTCTGCTTTGTATAATCCTTCTCATTTTGAGATTCACGTGTTGTTACGCTTTCTTGACTCTCTCCCAAGCTTTTTCCTCTCTGGAATGTCTCTTTTTGTGTTTTACGGTATATTGGTACTCTAGTCATTGTGTACTCCTTTATAAGCAACTGTTTTTCTTTTTATATCTCTGCCTTTATTCTCTCTCTTCCTCTTTTTTCTCCCCCGGCGGCCGCCCAATTGTCCTGAGAGAAACATTCCCTTCTAGGGCAACACAAGGGCTGAGGTGTCCACCGCCGAGGTGCTTTGTGGACCCAATTGACACTTCCTTAGCCACCACACGGATTCCTCTCGCCGCCTTTTGCCCAGCTAGTGCGCTGACGTCAATGAGCTGCCAGCTAATCCCAGAATGTCGCCAAGAATGCTGCAGCATTTTGGGTCAACAAATTCCTACAACGAGTTACACAGCATTAGCCAGTTTTTTACCTCATTTTACATTCAAATAAGTGGAGAATATCTCTCTGATGAGCTCACCAGATACTTATTAGAGAATGAGATTATATCTCATTTAACTACACCTGGCACTCCATAGCAGAATGGTGTAGCTGAGAGAAGAAATAGAACCTTGTTGGACATGGTACGGTCAATGATGAGTTATTCGACATTGCCTATATCATTCTGGGGATATACTTTACAAACTGCATGTTATCTTCTGAATAACGTGTCAACAAAGTCAGTTCCTAAAACTCCTCACGAGTTGTGGATGGGCTGGAAGACATCCTTGAACCATATTCGCATATGGGAAAGTCCTGCACATGTCCTGGACAAGGAAGCGCACAAGTTGGAAGCACATTCAGAAGTGTGCATTTTTGTAGGTTATTCGAGAGGGACGAAAGGGGGTTATATCTATAATCCCAAGGAAAATAAAGTCGTGGTTTCAATGAATGCAACATTCCTTGAGGAAAGTTGCATGAACGACTTTAAGCCTCATAGCAAAATGGTGCTTGAGGAAATGTCGAGTTACTTGGTCATACCAACTATTCCTTTGGAAACTGGTCCAATCAGAGTAGAAGAGGAAACCCAACAACAACCTAAGGGGCTTCGGCATACTTGGAGGATCAGACATGAACCTGAGAGATTCATGGCTAATGGGGAAACCTTTTTGGCAGAATCTCTGGAACATGACAAAGATCCTTATACTTATAAAGAAGCTATGGAGGATGTTGATGCAAACCTATGGACAGAAGCCATGAAAGTTGAGATGAAATCTATGGATTTTAATCAAGTCTGGGAACTTGTAGATCTTCCCGATGGGATCAAGCCTATTGGGTGTAAATGGGTCTACAAGAGAAAGAGAAATACAGAAGGAAAGGTCAAAACCTATAAGGCTAGACTGGTAGCTAAGGGATACACACAAAAAGAGAGAATCGACTACGAGGAAACCTTTTCGCCTATAGCCATGCTTAAGTCCATCTGCATTCTCTTATCCATTGCGGCTGCTCTCGACTACGAGATCTGGCAAATGGATGTCAAGATAACGTTTTTGAACAGCCATCTTGAGGAAAGTATCTATGAGGTACAACTAGAAGGCTTTGGGGCTAAGCGTCAAAAGGGAAAACTTTGCAAGTTGTTGAAATCCATTTATGGATTAAAGCAAGCTTCCCATTCTTGGAGCAAAAGATTTGACCAAGTGGTCAAGACTTTTGGATTCCAACAGAATATGGATGAACCTTGTGTTTATATGTTAGCGTTTATGCCCTTAGGAATAAATGTAACAATTTTCTTTGAGACATTTTGACTATTAATAAAGATTTGTTTATTTCATATATCAATGTATTGTCCTCTTTATGTTCATAGTAGTTGAATGTATGATAAGCAAACTGCAAGTCTGAGACTGTCATTCTAAATCTTTAGATCATCCATGTAATGTGAAGAACATGCGGAAGACAAGAATCTAAAGATGATAGTCTAAATCTTATGATCCACAATCGAGGGAATCAAGTTGGGTACTTTATTCATGTTAAGATTGTTATGTTGTCTACTTCCTAACGGAGACAGCTTATCTTGGTCATTGGAGGTTGGACTCCATGGGTAGAATCATTGATATAGTTTCTAATGGTGAAATCTATATTGGATCGGACCAAAGATGAATTGTTTTAATTAATAATTTTGTTTGAATAAAACAATTCACTTTTAATGAATTATATGTTGTCATCTTAAAACTAAGATAGATGATGAACCCGTCTACTTGACTTGTATCCTTTGATGTACTGAAGGGAGACATCCTGACATTATGTAAAGGTAAGCTTGCCGGTGCATTAGGGGTATGACTCATGTATGCGTAGATTCATTATTCATAGATAGTGGAATCCATAGCTCCTATAAAGAGTCAATGATATCCTCTTATGCATTATCACTGGATTGAAAAATATGAGCACTCAGCCATTAGACTACTCTGTGTTATCTAATGGTTTACTGTTTGTAATAGTGTGAATAGTATTTTTCCAATGGTATGATAATGGAACATAAGATAAATGTAATCTGGAAGGTAAAACGGAACTTGACCTCAAGTCGATTATGGATATCATATGGGGATGATATACTAATATATGAGTCATAGAGTAGAGCTAATCAGAGATTTGTAAATATGTTATATAAATCGAGAGTGCAGCTCTAGGCTTTTAGTGGAATAGCGCTAGAGTTTTATAATCATGAGACGGACTTGTTAGTTTACTAGTAGCATTGTGATTATAGGAGCTTGATTTATATATGTCCGTCAGGTCCCTTTGCTAGCTCACATAATTTCCTATAACGATACTGTGTATTTCCTACATATTAGTAACTTGTGTTATTTCCGTAAAAGAGGTGCAAAGTTAATTCATGAGTGATTTATCGGGTGAATTAATTGATAAATTGATTATAGATAAATTGGTTGAATTATTGTTTTAAGAGTTGTTTAATATGAGAATACTGTTATATGACTGTTTTGATTAGGCAATTTCTCTATTGCGTTTCTTGAATCAAAACTGAGGCTCTATGCAAGTTTCCCGTATTGAAAAACTAAGAAAACAATTTTCGTTAGTGCAGACCGGTCGACCGGGTTAGTGAAGACAGGTCGACCGGTTGAGTATAACTACTCTGTCACGGGTCGACCGGTTACAACGTAAACTGCATGTTGACGTGGTAAAATCAAATTTGGGTGCGATTAAATCTTTGGGAAGCCTATTAAGTCACATTACTCATTAGATCACCGGAGAGACTTTTTGGAGGCTATTAATAAGAGATTCCAAGAGGAAAATTTGTTTAATTATGAAGAATAATTTTTCTTTGGCTCTCTTGTGATTGGAAGGAGATCAAGAATACCAAGAGGAGATTAAATGACGTGTGCCCACCCGCACACCGACCGTGGAAACGAGAATAGCAAAGAAGACCAGTAGGTTGAGGCTTTTCTGATTGCTATTTGGAACGCTTAGATCTATCAGACGTGCAGTTTCCTGAAATCTTAAAAGGTATGATTTAAATCTTTAGTATTTATGTTATATAGTATCATGAACATGTTCTTGTTTAGCTTTGACGTTAATTAAAATTTTTTAAATTCCGCTACGCACCCGATGCAATTATTTTCCAACAATTGGTACCAGAGTCGTGGTTATTTGGTCATGATCATGCTATGTACATTGATTTGTGATCTAAAAAATATATCTTTTATGCTTGAATTTATATTTTAGAGAGATGGCACTCTAGGTTTTTTATATTATGTTGTTATCATGAATATATGATGAATGAATGATTAAATAATTATTATTGGTTGTCATTTATAAATTATCAATGATTATTTATTATTTAATTTTTACTGGGTGTGGTTCCTTAGAGTTTAGAATGGTTGTATAGGAATTTGTTCTTTGCAATGTAATTAGATATGCGGCCTATCATCGCCGTTAGGGTTTATTTTATTTTTTTTAGTAGAAATTTTGTAAACCGGAAAACGGTATAGGAATTTTTATGTAAAATTCTTGGAGGAGATTGAAGATGGATCTTGAAGATGAAGGATATGAAGGTATTTAATTTTTGGTTTATAAAATTGTTTTGTGTTTTTGAATAAATTAAAAAACTGCTTTGAAATCTGAAAATCTGGGTTACTGTCGCACAGGTATCGGTCGAACGCACTGGTCGATCAGTTAGTGTAAGGTGGTCGACCGGTTGAGTATAACTACTCTGTCACCGGTCGACCGGACCTAACGGGACAGTATACGATTTTGTAGTTTTTTGAGATTTTTTCAAGAAAACATGAAAAATAATTTTATGATAACCGGAATTTGATTGTGATGAAGAATTCAAGGACAACCGGGAAGATTCAAGATGAAGAATTGATATATGTTTCGATTATTCTTTGTAATCTTTAATTTCTTTCTTTTCTCTAGGATGGAACCATAATATTACGGTTATTATTATTAGTATGCTTGTTGCCTAGCTTAATTACTTTGTATGATTGCATATAATATGATTTGCTATATATGTGATAACATGTCATGTAGAATAGGGAGTGCCCATCATTAAAATTGTTTATGCATATTTCTTAACATAAAACCTTGTTTTCCAAAAGATTGAGTGGGTGAGAGCTTTTAAAGAAAAGACCTATGGCCTCCATCGTTGGTCCGCAGGTAACACATGGTGATACCGACCCCTAGGAAGGGATTCATTATGTACCGGTGTGGATCTCCGAGAGGATAATTTATTTGAGCATATTTTTATGGTTGTGCACCCCTAGGTGACAATTGTAAAATATGGATCAAATAGTTGAAAGGATGGTTATACACTCAAAATTAATTTAATTATTAATCTCCCCTAAGAGCTCTGCTAATTAAATTAATGGCCAAAGAAAACGGTTATCAATATATGCTGGACAGAGATTGATCCGGATGGTATATATTGATCGGAGGGGATCCGTGTTCCCAATTAAATTTTGCATGATCTCCCCTAGGAGACTTACAAAATTTTGAGTTGGGAATTATCGTTGTGAGGTTGTGATTTTTTCAAGGTTTTGACACATAAACATATTTGTTGCATTATAACATGTATATATGTTTGATTAGTAAATGTTTATGCAAGTTTGCTTATACTAGATATATGAATGTTTATTGTAGATCAAAATGTCTTCTAGCGCATTATCATCGATACTTAATAAACACAACTTAACTGGCGAGAATTTTATTGATTGGAAAAGGAACCTGAAGATTGTCCTAACCTTTGAGAAACTGAATTTCATACTAAATATACCTTATCCTCTGGAGCCACCAGTTGATGCTCCTAATGAGGTTTTCGTAGCGTATCAACACTGGAAGGACTCTGACGATATGGCTCGCTGTTATATGATGGCGAGCATGTCCACTGTGCTACAGGCACAACATGAAGATTACATAAATGCTCGTCATATTATGGATAATCTTGAGGACATGTTCAATGGCCAAGCCACTGAAAAACGTCGGGAAGCCCTAAGCAACCTCATTAATTGCAGACAGAAGGCTGGGTTTTCCATAAAGGAACTTATGCTGAAGGTGATGGGCTATTTGGCTGAAGTTCAGACCAATGGGGCCGACATCGATGCTAAGTCTCAATTGACCATGATCTTTGAAACTTTGTCAAAGGAATATATTCTATTTAGGGCAACGTTCAATTTGAGCGCTAGACAGAATATAACCCTGACAGAGTTGATGCAAGAACTCCAAAAGTTCGAGTGAATCATCAAAGGGTCAACTATTGTGGAGGCCAACTTTGTTGAGGCATCTTCTTCCAAACCCTCTTCAGGGAATGGAAAGAAGAAGCAAGTAGCTAAGAAGGAGAGTTCTTCAGTTCCGCCAAACAAGGGCAAGAACAAGAAGAAGAAGAACCCGAACAAGCTTAAGTGCTTTCCTTGTGAGAAGGTGGGGCACATGAAGAAGAATTGTAAAGACTACCTAGCTACTAAAGGCAAAGGAGGTGAGTGTGATCTTTTGATTGTGGAAGCATGTCTAGTTGAGGAATCCAGTGACAACTGAGTCATAGATTCTGGAGCAACTAATCATGTGTGTGTTTTTCTGCACTGATTCAAGCAAATGAGAAGTCTTCTAAGTGAGAGCTTCACGTTGAGGATGGGCGATGGAACATTAGTGTTGGCTGAAGCAGTGGGAGACGTCCATCTTTATTTTGATAGTTATAAGAGTTTATTTTTGCGAGATTGTTTTTATGTTCCTCAATTTAAGAGGAATCTTATTTATGTTGCTTGTTTATTTAAGGATTCTTATTCAGTTTATTTTAATAATAAAGTTGTGATTCATAAAAACAAGTCTTTTATCTGTGATGGATGGGTGCAAAATAATCAATATTTTATCAAACCTAAGATGGGCTCACTGCTAAACACTGAAGTTGTTAATAATTTTAAAAGGCTTAAAACTTCTCACTCTAATGAGACATATCTTTGGCATTTGCGGCTTGGTCACATTAGCCTTAACAGGATACAGAGGTTTGTAAAGGATGTACCTTTAAGTTCTTTAAAGATTGAGTCCTTACCCCAATGTGAATCTTGTTTAGAGGTCAAAATGACCAAAAGACCATTTGGGTCTAAAGGGAATAGGGTGAAGATGTTCTTGAACTTGTGCATAGTGATGTTTGAGTATTACATCACTTTTATCGACTATTACTCAAGATATGGTTATGTGTACCTATTGCGTCACAATAGCAAAACTTTTGATAAATTCAGGGAGTTTCGCGCTGAAGTGGAAAAGCAATTGGGTAAACCCATAAAGGTACTTTGATCCGATCGAGGTGGAGAATACCTCTCTGATGAGTTCACCGGAAACTTATTAGAGAATGGGATTCTATCCCATTTAACTGCACCTGCCACTCCACAGCAGAATGGTGTAGCTGAGAGAAGAAATAGAACCATGTTGGACATGGTATGATCCATGATGAGTTATTCGACACTACCTATATCTTTCTGGGGATATGCTTTACAAACTGCATGTTATCTTCTGAACAACGTGTCAACAAAGTCAGTTCCTAAAACTCCTCACGAGTTGTGGATGAGCAGGAAGACATCCTTGAACCATATTCGCATATGGGGATATCCTGCACATGTGCTGGACAAGGAAGCGAACAAGTTGGAAGCACGCTCAAAAGTGTGCATTTTTGTAGGTTATCCGAGAGGGATGAAAGGGGGTTATTTCTGTAATCCCAAGGAAAATAAAGTCGTGGTTTCAACGAATGCAACATTCCTTAAGGAAAGTTACATGAACGACTTTAAGCCTCGTAGCAAAATGGTGCTTGAGAAAATGTCGAGTGACTTTGTCATACCAACTGTTCCTTTGGAAATCGATCCAATCAGAGTAGAAGAGGAAACCCAACAACAACCTAAGGGGCTTCGGCGTAGTGGGAGGATCAAACATGAACCTGAGAGATTCATGGCTAATGGGGAAACTATTTTGGCAGAATCACTGGAACATGACAGAGATCCTTATACTTACAAAGAAGCTATGGAGGATGTTGATGCAAACCTATGGACAGAAGCCGTGAAAGCTGAGATAAAATCTATGGATTTTAATCTATTCTGGGAACTTGTAGATCTTCCCGATGGGATTAAGCCCATTGGGTTTAAATGGGTCTACAAGAGAAAGAGAAATGTAGAAGGAGAGGTGGAAACGTATAAGGCTAGACTGGTAGCTAAGGGATACACGCAAATGGAGGGAGTCAACTACGAGGAAACCTTTTCGCCTGTAGCCATGCTTAAGTCCATCCTCATTCTCTTATCCATTGTGGCTGCTCTCGACTACGAGATCTGGCAAATGGTTGTCAAGACAGCATTCTTGAACGGTCATCTTGAGGAAAGTGTCTATATGGTACAACCAAAAGGCTTTGGAGCGAAGGGTCAAGAGGGAAAAGTTTGCAAGTTGTTGAAATCCATTTATGGATTAAAACAAGCTTCCCATTTTTGGAACAAAAGATTTCACCAAGTGGTCAAGACTTTTGGATTCCAACAGAATATGGATGAACCTTTTGTTTATAAGCATATTCATGATGGGAAAGTGGTTTTCTACTGTTCTATGTTGATGATATTCTACTTATTGGCAATGATGTAGGGGTTTTATCATCAGTCAAAGTTTGACTTACTGAACAGTTTGACTTGAAGGACTTAGGAGAAGCTAATTATGTTCTAGGCATTCAAATCTTAAGAGATCGAAAGAACAAAATGATAGCTCTCTCTCAGGCTTCATACATAGATAAAATTCTCAAGAAATATGCAATGTAGAATTCCAAGGTGGGCAACCATCTAGGTCTAGAATTACTTTTTCGAACAGTGATTGTCCCAAGACATCTGAAGAAAGAGAATACATGGTGAAGGTGCCTTATGCTTCGGCGGTTAGGAGCCTTATGTATGCAATACTTTGTACTCGACCGGACATTTGCCATGCGGTCGGGATTGTAAGTCCATTTCAGTCGAATTCAGGACCTAACCACCGGGTTGCGGTCAAGCATATATGCAAGTATCTTCGGAGGACTAGAAATTATGTGCTAATATATTCTGGGGAGGATTTGACACCTCTAGGATATACAGATTCAAATTTTCAATCCTGTTTGGATTCTAGGAAACCGACTTCGGGTTTTGTCTTTACTCTAGGAGGTGATTCCGTCATTTGGAGGAGTGTCAAGCAAACTTGAACTTCTGACTCAACGATGGAAGCCGAGTATGTGGCAGCTAGTGATGCTTCAAAAGAAGCAGTGTGGCTCCATAAATATTTGATGGATCTTGAAGTTGTTCTTGGTGTGGATAAGCCATTGAGACTATACTGTGATAACAGTGTGGCAATAGCTAACACCAAAGAACCAAGATATCAGAAAATGAGTAAGCACATAGACAGGAAGTATCATGTGATAACAAGCTTTATTGAAGAAGGGCATGTGGAAATTTGCAAGATCACGTCAGAAGACAATATGGCTGACCCGTTCACAAAGGCCCTGCCGGCTAAGGTCTTTGAGAAGCATGTCGAGGCTATGGGGATGCATAGCATGTCACATTTACTCACTTAAGTGCAAGTGGGAGATTGTTAGCGTTTATGCCCTTAGGAATAAATGTAACAATTTTCTTTGATACATTTTGACTATTAATAAAGATTTGTTTATTTCATACATCTATATATTGTCCTCTTTATGTTCATAATAGTTGAATGCATGATAAGCAAACTGAAAGTCTGAGACTGTCATTCTAAATCTTTAGATCATGCATGTAATGTGAAGAACATGCGGAAGACAAGAATCTAAAGATGATAGTCTAAATGATCCACAATTGAGGGAATAAAGTTGGGCGCTTTATTCATGTTAAGATTGTTATGTTCTCTACTTTCTAATGGAGACGGCTTGTCTTGGTCGTTGGAGGTGGGACTCTATGGGTAGAGACATTGATATAGTTTCTAATGGTGAAATCTATATTGGACCAGACCAAAGATGAATTGTTTTAATTAATAATTCTGTTTGAACAAAACAATTCACTTTTGACGAATTATATGTTGTCATCTTAATCCTGAGATGGATGATGAACCTGTATACTTGACTTGTATCCTTTGATGTACTAAAGGGAGACATCTTGACATTATGTAAAGGTATGCTTGTCGGTGCATTGGGGTTATAACTCATGTATGCGTAGATTCATTATTCATAGATAGTGGAATCCATAGCTCCTATAAAGAGTCAATGATATCCTCTTATGTATTATTAGTGCATTGGAAAATACGAGCGCTCGGCCATTAGACCACTCTGTGTTATCTAATGGTTTACTATTTGTAATAGTATGATTAGTATTTTTCCAATGGTATGATAATAAAACATAAGATAAATGTAATCGGGAAGGTAAAACAGAACTTAATCTCAAGTCGATTATGGATATCATATGGGGATGATATACTAATATATGAGTCATAGACTAGAGCTAATCAGAGCTTTGTAAATACGCTATATAAATCGAGACTGTAGCTCTAGACTTTTAGTGGAATATCGCTTGAGTTTTATAATCATGAGACGGACCTGTTGGTTTACAAGTAGCGTTCTGATTATAGGAGCTTGATTGATATATTTCCATCGGGTCTCTTTGCTAGCTCACATGATTTCCTGTAACGATACGGTGTATTTCCTACATATTGGTAACTTGTGTTATTTCCGTAAAAGAGGTTCAAAGTTAATTCATGAGTGATTTATCGGTTGAATTAATTGATAAATTGATTGTAGATAAATTGGTTGAATTATTGTTTTAAGAGTTGTTTAATATGGGAATAATATTATATGACTGTTTTGATCAGGCAATTTCTCTATTGGGTTGCTTGAATCAAAACTGAGGCTCTATGCAAGTTTCTAGTACTGAAAAACTAAGAAAACAATTTTCGTTAGTACAGACCAGTCGACTGGGTTAGTGAAGACAGGTCGACCGGTTCAGTATAACTACTCTGTCACCGGTCGACCGGTTACAACGTAAAATGCATGTTGATGTGGAAAAATCGACTCTGGGTTCGATTAAATCTTTGAGAAACCTAATTGTTACGGATGTATTACTTCCTAAACACTATAAATAGCCTATTACGTCACATTACTCATTAGATCACTGGAGAGACTTTTTGGAGGCTATTGTAAGAGATTCCAAGAGGAAAATTTTTTTAATTATCAAGAACATTATTTCTTTGGCTCTCTTGTGATTGAAAGGAGATCAAGAATACCAAGAAGAGATTAAACAACGTGTCCCCACCCACACACCGATCGTGAAAATGAGAATAGCAAAGAAGACCAATTGGTTAAGGCTCTCCGGTTGCTATTTGGAACGCTTAAATCTGTCAGACGTACAGTTTCCTGAAATCTCAAAAGGTGTGATTTAGATCTTTAGTATTTTTGTTATATAGCATCATGAACATGTTCTTGTTTGGCTTTGACGTTGATTAAAATTTTTTAAATTCCGCTATGCACTCGATGCAATTATTTTCCAACATTATAGGCATATTCAAGATAGGAAAGTGGTTTTTCTACTGTTATATGTTGATGATATTCAACTTATTGGCAATGATGTAGGGGCTTTATCATCTGTCAAAGTTTGGCTTACTAAACAGTTTGACATGAAGTACATAGGAGAAGCTAACTATGTCCTAGGCATTCGAATCTTAAGAGATCGAAAGAACAAAATGATAGCTCTCTCTCAGGCTTCATAAATAGATAAAATTCTCGAGAAGTATGCAATGCAGAATTCTAAGAAAGGTGGGCAACCATATAGGTCTGGAATTACTCTTTTGAATAGTGATTGTCCGAAGACATCTGAAGAAAGAGAATACATGGCGAAGGTGCCTTATGCTTCAGCGGTCGGGAGCCTGATGTATGCAGTGCTTTGTACTCGACCGGACATTTGACATGCCGTCGGGATTGTAAGTCAATTTCCATCGAATCCAGGACCTAACCACTGGGTTGTGGTCAAGCATATATTCAAGTATCTTCAGAGAACTAGAAATTACATGCTGGTATATTCCAGGGAGGATTTGACACCTCTAGGATATACAGATTCAGATTTTTAATCCTGTTTGGATTCTAGGAAATTGACTTCGGGTTCTGTCTTTACTCTGGGAGGTGGTTCCGTCATTTGGACGAGTGTCAAGCAAACTTGCACTTCTGACTCAAGGATGGAAGCCGAGTATATGACAGCTAGTGATGCTTCAAAAGAAGCAGTGTGGCTCCGCAAATTTTTGATGGATCTTGAAGTTGTTCCTGGTGTGGATAAGCCATTGAGACTATACTGTGATCACAGTGTGGCAATAGCTAACACCAAAGAACAAAGATATCAGAAAATGAGTAAGCACATAGACAGGAAGTATCATGTGATAAGAAGATTTATTGAAGAAGGGCATGTGGAAACATGCAACATCGCGTCAGAGGACAATATGGCTGACCCGTTCACAAAGGCCCTGCCGGCTAAGGTCTTTGAGAAGCATGTCGAGGCTATGGGGATGCGTAGCATGTCACATTTACTCACTTAAGTGCAAGTGGGAGATTGTTAGCGTTTATGTCCCTAGGAATAAATGTAACAATTTTCTTTGAGACATTTTGACTATTAACAAAGATTTGTTTATTTCATATATCTATTTATTGTCCTCTTTATGTTCATAATAGTTGAATGTATGATAAGCAAACTTAAAGTCTGAGACTGTCATTCTAAATCTTTAGATCATGCATGTAATGTCAAGAACATGGGGAAGACAAGAATCTAAAGATAATAGTCTAAATCTTATGATCCACAATCGAGTGAGTAAAGTTGGGCGCTTCATTCATGTTAAGATTGTTATGTTGTCTACTTCCTAACAGAGACGGCTTGTCTTGGTCATCGGAGGTGGGACTCCATGGGTAGAGACATTGATATAGTTTCTAATGGTGAAATCTGTATTGGATCGGACCAAAGATGAATTGTTTTAATTAATAATTCTGTTTGAATAAAACAATTCACTTTTTACGAATTATATGTTGTCATCTTAATCCTGAGATGGATGGTGAATCCGCATACTTGACTTGTATTTTTTGATGTACTAAAGGGAGACATCCTGACATTATGTAATGGTACGCTTGCCAGTGCATTGGGGGTATGACTCGTGTATACGTAGATTCATTATTCATAGATAGTGGAATCTATAGCTCCTATA